>DWIY01000513.1:0-12875 GCA_018248615.1 Erynnis brizo brizo
CATAAAAATCGGTCAAGCCGTTTCGGAGGAGTATGGTAACTAAAACTGTGACATGAGAATTTTATATATAAGAATATACTCGGGGGTCGCAAAGCGCCCCCATTCACATTTTATTATTTTAACGCACCCACTGAATTACGTAACAAATTTTATATCCCTTTAAACGGGAGACTTTTTATGTCATTTTAACCCTGCGAACGTTGATGTAAGTAACTTACTCGTGTTAATATTTTTTCCATTGCATTAATTGTATATTGATAAAAGAAATTGCATAACCAACATTAGTTTCCGTTGACCTAAATTATGCTACTAAATTATGCTACTGAAATACTTAAGAATGTTTTACAAAGCTCAACCTCAAATAGGGTGGCCGGTACTTCAAGGTTATTATCACCCCGGGCGAAACAGTACAATTATTTCTACCACAGAAATTTCACAGTGTCAATACGGAAGTCGGAACGAAAAATAATCTTTTATAGTCTTATCATTTTATTATTCCGGAATGGTAAAGACAGATAAGTTGGAGAAAAAACGGAATGGAAACATATGAAAGCGAAATCTCTTTTAATTCAAGCAATTTATCAAAGTCGCCCGAGGCCGGCTGCGTAAACAAAATATCTTAATTAAGTGAACAAGCAGATTGCTTATCTTGTAAAAATAAATCGTTAAAGTTAAAATATATGTCTTTAACTTCCGCTTTTTGACACAAACGGTTGGAAATATTTTTAGATTTAGGTCGGTAGGTATATTTCCGATTAAAACTATATTTTTGAAAAAAAGTAAAGTCCATTGAATATAAATTAACTTACTGTACTCTAGGATATAAAAAAACTTTAAATTTGTTCATCTTTGCACCTTTGTTTGAATCTGTACTTAATCTGTTACAGTACTTAGTCTGAACTATGTCTGAACTGTTTAATCTACCCATCCTAGATTGGGAACTGGGAGATAGCAGCGAGTAGGTAACATAATTAACGACCGTAGAACAGAATTTATTATGATACGCGACGAATGTGACGAGTTTTGCCACTTCTCAAGCCTGAGGAAAGATTTCCGACTGCCAAATTATGTTAAACAAATTTTTTGGCGGTAGAGCCGCAGTATCTCACCCGAATAGAAACCGCCAGCGTCTCAATCCGCTGTAAAGTAGCATGTTTTTTAGGTCTTTTGCTACCCAATAACTTTAAAAAAGTCTGAACGTGCTCGTAGCTGTACAACATTCCACCGGTCTCCAACTGGTGAAGGGGCGATCGCAGCAAGTAACGCAATGAGCGAGTACTACACAATTGATTATGGCACACCGCCAGCTTCCACCATTTAAACGGCACCCTGTCTCTGTATTTTTTACCAATCGAACGGTATTTCGAATTTCGTTCGGAAAGGAAAAAACAGTAAACAGAACAAATGAAGGGTAACGCATTGGACAAATAAAGAGAACGCATGGAAATGTACATGTACGAAAATACTCGTGAAAGCTTCTGTGGCTGTTGCTCTGTAAATACCATTAATTCCTGTTATGTTAGAGAAAGACAATATCATGATTTTGATGTTCGGATTTCCTACACGATTGATTGCGTTTCGATTCGAACAGACCATGTTAGAATTTTGTAAAAGTACGAAAATTTTCTTAAAAGCTTATGTGACCGTTGCTTTGTAAATGCTTGTAAAAGACAGTACCTACCATGATTTTGACAGTCGTATTTTCTATGTCCAATACAATAATTGATGATTGCGTTTCGTTTTGACCAGTCCATGTTAGAATTTTGTAGTGTAATTGCATATAGAAGATCGTTGCTCAGTTACTAGGATGTTAATGCTCTTCTTCGTAACACTGTTCTGTCTAGCATAGACATAGTTTTTTACCCCATGTAAAGATTCTAATTATATTAGTAGCGCCAATTTTCGCATGTCGCGTTGCATGTCAGTGTCATGTTCGATAAGAACAGCTCAATGCAGAGCCCTGTGTTTAAATTTTGTCGTGTTGGTTGCTCGGTCGATTATGTCAGCTGGTTAGGACAAGTCTCTGTCTCTGATTTATACCTACCTTTGTTCGTACACATTTTTTTAAATGGCAATTTTCATAAGAAGTAGGTACTAGGATCTGCTTCTTCAGAAATATTTAATTTCTTTTGGTAAAATTAAGTCATTAAAGCTTTCATTCGTCGACTTATTCCATGTAAGACTCCAGACAGAACTTAATTACTGGCTCGTTAGTTCGATTCGCAATTATCTTCATTAGTACTTGCCTCTCGGGCAAGTGTTCTAAATTTAAGACTGAGGAAAGAAAATAAGGAATTATTATTAAGAACTTTGTGAAAGAAGGCAGAACTTTAAATGTAATTTTTTTAAATGTTACAGTTTTCTACTAAATGCATATTAATTATAATAATATTTCATCGTATTAAAATTATTTTATTTTTATTTTAATAAGACGACCAGCCAGCTGCATTGTTATTTTTTTAATAATTACTGACATTGACAAAAATAATTTATTACTCATGGTAACATAGATGTTTGATGATTTTTCTATATTTCAGTAATTTAAACCTTCACGAACTTTGTGTTCATTATTTATAGTACCATAAATAGATTTCATGAATGGCACCCCAAGATTCAATCCAGCCATTCCTATAGATTCTACATAACTATGCAGTCTAGATAAATAAATATAAATTATTATACTTATGTTTCCAAACACCTACTGGAGTACCTAACCTAAAAGAACTTAGACTTATTTTTTGAAAAGATTAGGCAGAGCTTGGAGATAACGAGTTTATTTCTAAGCTACCTTAGGTAAGCTTTTCGAAAGAGTCCCTTGATAGATATAAAGAGAGCAATTACTTACTGTAAGTTGTTAAGTTGTCGCGAAAATGAACCATAAAAGTCGTCTCTTAATTTACTATATAAGTATATTTATGTTGTCTTTTAATCAAACGGCATCTGAAATTTTTTTGACGAGTCCTAAGTTTTTGTTGTTACAGAGAGAGTTGAAAATAATGCGTGAGTGCAATTTCGTGGCACATTAATGAGCCATTGCAGTGTCGGTCTCATCTCACAATGAAAAGGATCTAGCCCTTTGTCCACCACGCTGACCTATTGGAATATTTTAGGAAAATCATTAGTGCGTGCGACACTGGGATTCGAATCCAGACCCCTCAAGTGTGACGTGTGAACTCTAGTCTCTAAGCCACTTTCACCCTCAGGGACTTCGAATTCGACCTTCTATCGCTGGATCGATGCAAGTATGTTCAGGGATGTGTATAAGCATCATCAAAAGACCTGGCAACAGGAAGGAAAATGCAAGCCCAACGCGAACTTTTGAGCAAAAAAAATCAATTATATAGGAGATAGAGTTATAATGGAACCATTGTAACTCACCCAAGAAATATACGATTATTGCTTTTTAGTAATACAGACAAGCGGTGAAGAATTCAGTTCTCAAGAGTATCCATTCACTCGTTTGCCACCTCAAATAATATTTAAATTTCTGTCCCCTTTGAGGTTTGACTGGTTGTCCATGAGCCGTGACCTCAATCAACTGCTTAGCTTGTTCTTTAGGTAGGTTATAAGAAAGCTTTGAGCTATGTCTGGAATACGCCGCAAGCTGGTTACTCGGCCTAGATTATTGTTAAGCCTTAAACTTCTTTTGCTTTTAGCTTAAGGTCATCAGTTCAGTCAGTTTGTAGAATTCCGAATTACTCGTATATTTAGGTAGAAAACATACGCTACTGGGGTTCTCTATATTTGCAAACTTAAACTAACTAGATACTAAGAAACTCAAACCAAGGTTTTCTTAGTACTTAGTTTTAGGGACGGGCTTAGAATATCAAATTATACACTCGTTATAATATTACGAGTAGGTACCTCTTGAAGTATGAATAAACAATTATAACTCAGGTTCTATCTCAATTAAGGTTGTATGTGGTGTGTGGTGTGTGTTGTGGTGGTGTGGGTGTCTATGAGTCATTACTACCTACCACTTATCATACTTAAGATATTATTATGTGCCTCCAGCAAGAACACTATCATCAAAGTATTCGTATAGTTAAAACCTTTGCCATTAGTATAGGAAGATGTTAGACAGGTTACTAACGTACAAATTCCTGGACGATAGCTTCATACTCGCGGCACTGTAGTAGGCTGGTCTGATTGCCTATTAACAACTCGATTTCAATGAAAATTTTTCATATGCCATAGGCAAAAGTTTCAAAGTAGTGAGAAATAAAGATTTTCAGAAAACTAAAAAAAATGTCCACTTTTTCTATTTTCCTTTGAGGCTTACTCGTATATCGCCAATCGCGCCAGTCATCGGGGTTGCACGGAGCGCTTAAAAAACATATTGAGGCCTTCAGAATCACAGACTGCCATGAATATTTGGAAGAGAAATTTGCATACAAGGCAAAACTCAATTGGTGGCGTTAAAAAAGATTTTTCTTTTACGTTTTTGTATGTAAAAGAAATAGCTAATAAGTGACTGATTGCACAATCACTTGCTTATGTGACAGAACTTTGAACTTATTTAGGTACGTTCTCAAAAGAACTCGAAATATCTTACCGTAGGGGGCAGAACGATAATAGCTCGCATGTTACCGTATTGTCAGCCTCTTAAACCGTCGTAAAGAAGCATGTTCTTACAACATCAGATAGTATTTCTTTCCTATTTGAAGTTGAATGTGAATATCCGTGTGCTGCAGTACCTAGCCATTTAACATCGGGTGGCCTGCATGTACAAAGTTTGGTGACTATAATATAATTATTATTTTATCGTATTAATTGCTTTCATAACGTGGACTCAACATGCTTTCATATTCGTATACTACGCTTAGGAGGGGAAAAGTAGAACGAAGGCGCCCAGGAAGAACCACTGACATTATTTTGAATTTACTTGCATCATTTGCATTATATTATTTTATTTTTCGTCCCTAAACTATCGAAATAATGCAAAGGGTTCCTTCATGCCACTTCTCCTATATAGGAAACGAAAAATTTTCACTTTCGAATATCCCGCCGCTTCGAAAAGTAATAGCATGGTTTTAACAAGAACCTTCCAATATATTTTATTTTACAGCCGTAAAGGCGATTACGCGCAGAAACAAAACAAAATTCGCCTCCATTTAACGCGGTGTGGATGGTTTATTTATATTGGTACCTGTTATGAATGTTTGCTGTTTTGGAAAAATATTTATTGTTAAACAATAGAAACAAAGGCAGTTTATTAGAATTACGATCAAGGGTTGCTTTGTTAATGTTTTCGCTAGCCTAATGTATTGTTACGGAACGTGTGTCCTTTGTAGGGACATTAAAATATGTAATGTTGACTGCACAGGTAGACTGGCGTACAGGCTTTTATTAATGAGTTGATTGTCTTTAAGCCTACGCTTGTTCTTTTTTTGGTTAATTCTTAGTTGCCTTTAAAAAGTCGTCTCAAGCCTTTGAAAAGAGATTGCCAAAATGTGTTTCATATTCATTTTTCTCATACCGGGCACTTTATATCAAGAACCGATTCTTAAGGAGTAAACTCCAAAAAATTTGTTTACGTGTTTTCGTACTTTTAATAAAATTTTCAATCGCTTAAAAACTTTCGTAGGCCGTAGTCTAATTCATTAAAATTCGTCTTCACAGAAATAAGTGGCTATTGGAACTTTTATTCGAGTTTCGTTTAACGCAGTTATTGTTGCTCATTTTCCTACTTTCCATTGTCAAAGTTTTGCTTGTGAATGAACCAAGTAGGGCGGTATTCATAGCTCCTTTAGAGATGGTGTTGAAAGGCTATTGGTTAGAAATTAACTGCTATGGTTTGCGACTTTTTGTAGTTCTGTTGATTGATTCTGTAGATTTTGTTGATTGACCAAAGTTTCCAAGAATTAAATTTTAAGATATAGGTTCACCAGATTATGGCATTTTAGTTGCCGTAGGACGTGACTGTTCTTCAAATTCAATTAAACTCAAATTTCCTCGGATTTCCTCACATTAAAAGTTAGACTGACTATAATTATATAGTAGTATCCCTCTGTCTGGTCTTATAAAAGTCTGCGTTTACTCGCACCAAGCATGGGATGTAAACACACGGGTAGTAAGGATGTAACTGAGGACGTAATGTTTTCCGTTCTGAGCGCGGAGTTATCATGGATGGTGTGAGTGAGTGACGAATGACTTCCCATATATCCTCTTTTATCAGTTATGGACGATATTGGGTAGGTAGTGATGGCAGCAAAGTGCGAAGATCGGCCAGTTCCAATCAATTGCCTTTCCGTTTTGTAAACTCGATCAATATCGGCGCTTGATTTTTTTTCCTCAAAAGGAAAATTTGTTACTCCATCCATAGATAAATGATTTTTTGGAAAAATATTTAATTCTGACGTAATACTCTTAACAAGATAAATTACAGCGCGTGTCTGAATAATAGTGATAGGTAATTAGGTAGGTACTTAATTCAAAAGATAAGTGCTTATCATAATTATCTACTAAAAAAAAACCAAATCTGAATCATTTAAATTTAATTTGCATAAATGTCTCACTTAAAGACTACGGTACCTAACCTTAGTCTTCGCGTATCTATAGTTACGATACAACCTATAAAGGACATAAACATAAAATGGAAAAATCATATCCCTCTAATCTCTATGAAAATCTTCGACACAAAAACTGAATCTACAAACAAGCTACTACTTGTCCCCTCTTAAATGTACCAACCACTTGTTTCAGTATGGTGTCAAGTCATTCAGGTTAATTCGGCCAAGGGGCGCTGAAAGGGCAAGTGCGGCAAGCCACAGCCACGTTATTGTTAATAGCGCGCCAAGCCGGCGCCCCCTCCAGGATATTTTGTTGTAGCGATCATGGCCCTACAAAACCCCTACAACTTACATAAAAATTAACTACGCCCAGAGTGGAAGTGTGAAAAGGGTCACTTTGGTGGTTTGTCGTGTTATTTAGTTTGTAGAAAGAATGTTTAACAACTAGAGAATTCATAGGTCCGTAGGTCGAGCCTATAAATTTTCGACTCTAATGTTTCTAATATTTTCAAGGTTTAGTGGGGATACGTAAAATGTTATAATATTATACGACAGGCATAAACAGAATTATTTTTCCAATACTTCGCGTTTGCAAATGCCCCCGACTGCGTTAGTGAATGTAATAATAATAATAATTTTAAAATATTTTTTTTACTTTAATACAGGTTTCTTAATTTGAAAATATAAATTATTTTTGAACAAGCCTAGCAACAATATGAAAAACATTAAATGCAACTGTATTGTCATAAAACTAATGAAATTATTCACGGAACAAAATAACAACAGAACAAAACGTGCAAGTTGTAATAGTTAATCCACAAGTTAAATTAATATCGACTCAGTTATGACACTGCAAAATAATTAGCGTATTTGGGTCTTCTCAATGCAAATCTTTGGCATTACAACGAATGACAGGTACTATAGTGAAAGTGACCATTTGGAAGGGATAAGGGGGCTGGGGTCGACATAAATTCCAAAGCCAGCATTATTGCGGCGTCCTTAGTTTGACGAAGGTTCGGTTCGAATTGTTGAGGCTATCTCGAGCCTGATCGCGGCCTCAAATTGTTCTATTGTTTGTACAAGTGCCACCCTTACTAACAATTGGTAAGACACTATTGGGTCTGTTAAATCCGTGTTGTATTGTAAACTGAATATTAAATGTGAATGCCATTTTTAATGACATTGAGATCGGATTTCTCTTCATAGGTGTATGTGGCATTCTGCACCACGCTGTTTCAACTTCCAATCAACTTTTTATAGATACTCGTACTATCGTTTGTACGTTTGTGTGTTTGTGATGTACCTATGTCGTTTTTTATAGATAGTCCCCTACTTGTAGGTATTTGCTATGGTAACCAGACAGTTGACAAACATAACGTAAGTACCTATAGTTTGTTGTATGTAAGTACCTATAGTTTTAAATACATATTTATTCACAAGTTACATCCAAGTTCAGAATAAATACAGGAGTCAGCACCAGCAGTCGTTACAGAGAATTGTTTAAAATACCGTCAAAATGCAAATAGGTATTACGTTGTAAATATTTCAAAACACTATTTACTAAAAAATAAATTTAGGGATGACAAGGGAATTTACATATATTGTAAAAAATTCAAAACGTTCAAAGTCTTCTTAGATCATAAAGGATTTGGTTAAACTCCATTATGCCCCAGCCAGGTCTATATTTTTTGTGTTCGGATACTACAAATAATAATATTCAACATGCTTTTATGATGCCTCAAATACTTCTCGAAAAACATCTGATAGCTATTAGGCTACTAGACCGACGTATTAAAAAAAGTAATTTACTGTAGGGATTCCTTCTTGAAAAAGGAGTTTCTTAATAAAACGAACCGAAACAAACAAGATATCGCAAAAATCAGTACATTTGTCAGAACATGTTCATCGAAAAATAGAATCAAGAGACAAAATCTTCCAATAGCATTTGGTTGTTCGCCAACCCCTTATTTCAGAAATTATATTATGAATGTTCTTTGGTTTATCTAAGGTTAACCAAAGATTACCATTGTATTTCTTTTGCAATTGAAATAAGTACAAATATTGAGGTTTGGAATATCGATGTTTTTATACGCTTAGCTTTATATCAGTTGATATTTTTTGCACTTTTTTATGGGTATCAAACGATGGTTATTGGGTACCAATATCGACTATGAAAATAAATTTACCTGAAATAATATTCCAGTAAATTGAAAAATAATTTAAGTGAAAAAAATATTTATATTTCTTAGAATTAAGGATATTACTATAGCATTTTATTATGTCCACCACTCGGGATAAAAGCAAGTTGGTGGAATTCACATACCTTTTCCATACATTACGGAGAACTCAAAGGTGTGCAGGTTTTCTCACTATGTTTAATTCACCGTTTGTTTGGTGAACTAAATTTTGTTTGGTGAACTTTAAAGGAATAGGAATAAAGGAACTTTATTTAAAAAAAACGCGTATATACTCTTAACTAAAATGTTTTGAGGATTCATGAGGTTTGACGCCAGACCGATCGAATAAGACTCGTAGTCGATAGTTCTAAAGATAGAGCTAGTCATTAAGATATCAGCACTTCTTAAAGATATGTTTATACAGTCATTATCTACTTATTAAAATATCCCTAATCTTTCCTACCTACAACCTACTACCTAAAACCTACTACTTATAATGTCTGAGTCGCGGGCAGAGTATAAGGTACGAGTAACATTTAAAACGATCCGTACTTCCGTGTCCTTGTCAGATTTGCTATTACAAAACCGTTGATGAGGGGCTAAGAAAGGGAGGAATTACATTTAATCAGTGCAATTAAGTGTACATTATAAATAATAATATGTAGGGCATTAAAAAGCGGTGATAGTCTAGTGGCTCAGAATTCAGCCTCTTGTTCGAAGGGTCCGGCTTCGAAACCCAGTGGCACGCACTAACGACTTTCTGAAAAAAGTTATGTGCACTTTATAAAATTTATTGGCTAAAGACAATTAAATGTACTCGTACAGCCAAAACCAACAGCATTTTAACAGCAAAATGAATATGCGAAGGTACGTTTTTATCAACTTTTCGCAACTTTTGTTTCTATTTTGTTTTATGCCAATTAGCGGAATCAGCGTAGCTGGGCTATCGGTTGTTAAAATATGCTCAATACTGCTCATTGTAATCTTCAACATAGTTCTCATTGACAGTTTTCCAATACAAAAAACGAAGAGTTTGCTTACTGACAAATGTGAAAATTCTTCAATTTATTTTTGCTTTATCGTTCCTTAACTATTTGGGGTTATTCTGCTACGTTCAGCGCTGAGCCGAGATCGTTCCTCGAAACGCGATTGGAGCCAAATAAATCTAATCAGTCCCTTAGGGTTTCTGGCATTTCTTACACGTTTTGTACATTTTCCAAGCTGCAGCTTTTACTAGTTCACGCTCTGCTTAATACGAGGTAGACTAATTACTCCACACGGGAAAAATCCAAACTACTTCCCGTAGAAAAAGGATACTCTTATTTTTTCTTATAATAAAGATTGTGTTAAAAAGTCCTTTCGACTTTATTCTATTGTTGTCGAAAATAAACTCCTAAGAGAAAGTTTTCTTAAAATTAATCTGGCCTTCGCTTTGTTCTAATATTTGTAGGCTCTTAATTAAAAATACACAATCTCTTGTACAATACAAAAGAATCCGAGTTGAGGAACAAAATGCCGACTTACAGATTGCCGTCGTCGGCTGGCAATTGCGTAAAAAGTGATATTTACAGTTCCTTTGAAATAAAGGGAGTTGGGACCGAAGACTTCCACAGACAGAGTGATATTAGGTAGAATTCTCAAAAAAGTTGAGCTCATTTTTACTTTTTTTTAAATAAAAATGAGCTCAATTTTTTGATACAGCATAGAAAGAAAATTATCCTATCATGTCGCTCGGAAAAGTTGCTAATACGTCATTTACATACATTTATTGTATGTCAGTAATGTATTCATTCGTGTCATGTTCAGTTACAGCCCTGTGTTTAAATTTTGTCGTGTTGATTATACTCAGTCGCTTCTAACAGTCAATTAGGACAAGGCCAAGGCCTAACCAATGTAAGGTTACGTAACATTATGGAGGGCCTACCAATATAAAAACGACCTGAAAAATAAAAGGATGCTAATTGAAGGCCTCCCATTTTTGATATACTGACACTCCATCTTGTTATATAAAAATCTTCGATCCACAGTTACTTTGAAACATAGGGATTTGGAACGAAACCGGCATACTTTTATCTAGGCTTACGAATAAATCGGACCGTATCGGGTTGCGAGCGGATATCCCAGGGGAGCTTGTCTATATTGTGACAGATCTTTTATGTTTCCACAAGCACGAGTTTCAATATATTTACACCAAATGAGACTTGGAGCAACGCATGACACAAACAGTATTATAATAATATCTGTATCATTGAGAGCATCCTAAAATAAATGCAATCAGCCCAAAGAAGTTGAGACTAAGTTCAGTTTAGAGCTCTGTTTATAATTATCTTCCTTCTCCGGCATCAGGCAAATTCGATGGTATTAAAATGTGTATTATCGGTCAAGTGTGCCAATCAGCTTGATCAGAAGTTTTGAAGTGGGTGAAAATTGCGTTCAAAGATTCCGTTGCACACGTACGGGTTAGAAGTGACGCTATAATAGGTCAGTTTCTTAGTCGTGCTTTGATGGAACTCAGACAATAAGAATATTATAAAGAAGTTGCAGTCTTGCAAAAAGGAAAAGGCGAAATTTCCAAAGCATTTAGGTAGGTACTTAAAATAAAATTCGAGAAAGATAAGAAGCGCGCATTCCGCATTGGGGCAGCGCGGTGGAGTATGCTCCAAGTCTCGTGCCCAATAGTGGCTCGTAAAAGGGCTGCAGCCAAATAAGGAAAGGGGGAAAATTTCAAAGCACGTATTAGGAAGGCAGAAATACCCACGCATCGTTGAACTAAATTAAATTTGAATAAGGGGTGGCCTAGCCGAGCTTTCTACAAGTTTTACATACATAATTATGCGGTGGACAGGTGAATGAAAAGTTGAGCTTTTACTTTTGCCTGCTAATTTGGAATTCTGAGTCGGTGGTAAGTTGAGTGAAAGCTTTAACTTTTTTAATGTCCTCCTACTAACTAGGGCTTCGCTTAATTGAGGATTTATGGTGAAAAATTTATAGATACTAGATGGCCTGTGTTAGATTTTTTTATTTGAATTAGTTGGTGAGCATACAGGTGATGTTAAGTGGTCCCCAGGTGGACTGACGACCTGAAGTAAACAGCGGGAAACCGTAGGATTGAGAAGGTCCAGGACCGGTTGGAGTGGCGTCGATTAAGGGAGGCCCATGTCTAGTAGACTATAGTTGCCGTCACGAGTGGTGAGCATAACTGTCATTGGTCGTTTGACATTGACTGCGCTGCGGTTCTCGCGATTGGTTCGTCAGTTGTCAGTTCGTCGTCTAACCAATAGACGCGTTTTTCGGCTGCTATTCATTGGGCGAAAGTGTACAATATCCCTACCACCGATTATCTGTGCTCACGACTCATGATGGTAACTATATATTAATACGCGAAGCGAAAACTTTGGGTAAGTACAATGTACAGCTCACTACGTGAACTTTGAAATTTGGCACAATCAAAGTTAATTTGGAGAAGAATGCACAAATTCATGAAATTCATTCAGAAATACACCACGCACACTATCATTTGAGTACTTTGACAGGCACACATGTTTTTACATGCGTGGTCAGCATTTCATGTCAGACGCGCGTTCATACTGTAGCTACACAGGCCATATATTGTCATAGGTAAAAAAATCGATACGCGACTTTCATAGAACATAATAAATTAAATTATGAACATTTTAAACTCAAAAAATTATGCAGTCCACCAAACAACCAATAAAACCGACAACTAATTGTGAACCTAATCTGAAAAATTACAAAGTTCATTTTGCAATACAGCTGAACTTCGCTAGTTCAGCATCAGATTGTATACCTACCTAGATATCGGTGAGTATTGAGATGTAATGTACGCATTGTTCAACTCATGTTCACTTCAGGCCTCTATTGTTTTAATTTCAAATCAATTTCTAATTCCACTTTGAATTTTGAATTTTCATTCACTGATTCGTATTGAGGTGAAGCGTCATTAATGCTGATTTGCTGCCTCTGAGTCTTTTGTTAGTCTTCGTAATTAGTATGAGAGAAATTTTTAAATATTTTGTGCGTATACAGTGGCATTGATAGATATACAGGTAGGTAATAGCCCAGTGGTTTAATTAAGCCCAAGAATTCGGCCTATTATGGCTGATTACACAGCCATAATGGCTGGTTTAGACAGGGTCAGTAACTGACTCCGAATTCGAGACGCCTC
>DWIY01000514.1:0-12866 GCA_018248615.1 Erynnis brizo brizo
TAGGGTTGCTGCGATATATTCGGCACGGTATCGTATCGTTTCGAATGTATCGTTGTCGATTTTTAGAGTAGACCTCCTGAGTTTCAAATGATCTTGGTATTTGAGTTGATTCTCAACTAATTTACATACTTTGGTTATATGTATACTGTTATAGTAAGCGACAGTAGTCAACCTCAACGCTCAAACCGAGCAATAGGTAAGGATTGTGCATATGACTCATGCCGCTCATATATTTCTTGGTGTCTGCAAGCTGAAAACAGAGAAAACACAGCGTCAGGTGATGTGCAGTGAAAAACATTTGCTTCAATTACTCACTTGTTTATGCAAACTCGTTTCTTGTGGAATGAGTAGGTAATTGGAAAACGATTCTTCGCAAGGATTTCCTTAAGTTAGTAATCGCCCTCCAACTTCCCGGCAAAATAGATGGAAGTCTGCAATAAACATATTTCGATTATCTAGTTCTAGAATGTTGAGCAGGATATTTTTCATGCTAAATAGAAAATACGTTTCGTAACAATTTGCCAATGTTACAATAATTACGCATTTGTCAAGAGATAGACACGAAAGAATTCAAGAGCATAGTATTATACGGTCTTTATAATGAAAAAGTTAGTAGTAAAGAGCATGTTGTAGGCATTATAATGTTAAACGGTTACTCTCCGTGCGTACGTATTAAACAGTGTTCAATACACAATGCATGTCAATTTAGTCCTACTTTATTTCCATACAAACTAAAATAGTCTTGAAAACCTGTCTTTTATTGTGTGTATGTTTCGAGTATAGCGTCTTCAAATCTGAATGTATGCCGTGAGTCCATGACCCACAAGTCATTAAATCAAAATTTTATTTGCCATACGACGGAGTTCGAGGAGGAAATCTTTGACTCTTCAGTTCAAGCAATGGCAACTGTTTCTAATCTAAAGGTATGGTATCAACTAAAGCTATGTACTATCACAGGTACTATGCTATCAACTACAAGTCCCTAATAGGAGCAAGAACTTTTTAACCATACGACGAACTATAGGTACGGAGAGCTGTATCTCTCCCCTTTAAGCATATAAGCAACAAGCAATACCACCGTGGATAATTTCGTGGTAGTGCATTTAAAGCGGTCACGCATTTCGAATTACTGTAGTGGCAGTTTTCCAATAACTGTTACTCTGACCGACGGAGCACAAACCGCAGAGGTTTCCATATATTTGCCTTGCTAAGAAAACTGAATAGTTAAATTCACTGTAAGCGAATTCTTGAAGTGACTTACGATGTATTGTGTTGACCGTTCGCGACAAAGTAAGGCCGGAAGGTCCTACCATCAATGTCTTGACTGCCCCATTCTCCAAGATTACAAATTGTAAACGCGAATCGTGCCCATGAACTTTCAAATTACCCACATCTGATGTAAATGTGATGATTTATTTGACGTGTGAGGCAATAAAACTAAAGCACGGGCCTTGAGATATATCTAAAATTCTGCTTTGTAGGTACCTACTTATTATAAAGTCAAAAGTGAACGAACAATAATATGCATCGTCAGTGGTGAATGGAGCGTCGACCTGACTCTTTATTAATTTTGCCTTCTGCTGTGTGCCTCTTATGTTGGTGGAATGATGACCTAAACACTGGATTCTAAAGACCCGAAGTAGGAGTGGAAGAACTAGGAGGAGGCTATGTCCAGCTTGGCACCAATAAAGGCTTTATAATTGTTAAATAGTTACCCATCATTTTCATTATAAAATGAGTACACTCGTAAGAACACAATAAACTCGTAAGAAGACCATAGAGTGACTCCGATTCGTTATTGTTCGACATTGAGAGAAATTTGTTCTTCAAAACTTGACTAAATGGGTTAGTTATTGTGACAATATGCAAACTCCGCTTAGTGAAAACGAGCGCACTCTGGGGATATTACTTAACAAGGCTGTCTGATGTCTCCTTCATTTGCGTAAACAACGAAAACAAAGGCTCAAGCCTAACTTTACAATATTCAATTTACGTTTTCAAAAACTATACTTTTGTATTTTCCTCGGTTCAAATCACGATTCTTAGACTAAAATCGTCTATCCAAATACGTCATCGATTTTTTAAATTCATACTGGTAGTACTGGTGATGAACTGTCCCGCGGCAATTATTTTTCGCTGAATGTCCTCGTTTCTGGCGAATATGTTTGTTTATTGATCGCAAATTGGCTTTTCGCATTAGCCACGAACATTTTCAAAGTAATTCGGTAACGAAATTGCTTTATACGCATTAGCTTCATAATGGAGTTTCCATTTATACTGCGCCAATCATTAAGCTCTGCACAAAGTTATTACGTAGATTAGAGGCGGCAGTGGAACAGTGAACCGTAAGAGCTCTTTCCCACTAACCGTCTGATTAAACGCCTGTAGGTCGTCTGGAACTCGGTCTCTGAGCGAGCGTGTTCACACGCACCGATTCAATTATAATTAACTAGCTGACCAAGTAAGCTTTGCTGTGCCAAATTCTCTTCAGCTAACATTCGTCCATAGACAAAGGCCTCTCCCAAGGCGCACCACTAAGCCCGATCTTCAGCACCTCTCATCCAAATACATCATGTACAGTATTGACAGTACAATATCGACATCCACTTTGCACAAGTGCTAACTCCGAAATTATTTCTATGGAGTGGGAACTTGTGTTAACGTGAGTGAGTGAGTAAGAGAGCACCTTTATGTGCAGGTGCTCTAACATAAGTCGGTGTAATGACTTGAATACTAACTTAATCCGGTACTAAGTACAGGTCTAAATCGCGTTTAGACCCGCAGCTACTCTTTATCGCAATTCCATAGTAAAAAATAACAAAAATAACTTTGTCTTTAATGTCTTCACGATTTAATAACTGAATGGATTGTGATGTAATTAAAATTGCTGGAGCACCGTGAAAGAACACACGAGAGTAGTTTTCCTTTATTTGATGACTTGATGTTTGACAATTGAACGTGAAAATGGCGGAACAGATTTTAATGAAATTTGGTAGGTGCATCGTTTCTTACATAGATTAACGCATGGGAATAAATCTAAGGTAGGTAATATAGACTGATTAAGCTATTAGGTCGACGAGGATAAAGGCGTAGAGTAGGTAAAATAAAAGAAAAGGGAAACATTTCTATTTATTATCAAACAATATGCAAGTTGCGTTTTTCCCTACCTTACTCAATTCATCTGTATGGTAAGACTGTGACCGCACTGTGGTCATCTAATCTAATATCTATAACAACGTCAACAGTAGCGTTCCGCTCGACTGCGCGCAGTCAAGGCCGACGCTCTCAATATCAGCCGGTTCCAACGATTGATTTCCTCTCAAGACTATAGGTACAAGTACCTACGAGCGCCTTGCTCCCGGCTTTGCTCGCGTCATGGTTTTGGCTATTAATTAACAAAGTAATGAATGATTATTTCTATACGATATGTCACTTTTTTATATAAGTATTGTCTTGAATTTTGTCTTTATAATAAGTACAAAATTTTAGAACTGTTTTTGTGCTCTATGTTCTTTTTTTTTTCAAATATCAGTAAAAGCGTCAACAGTAGCTTTACGGACGACTGCGCGCCGACGTTCTACAAATCAGCCGGTTTCAACGATTGACTTCCTCTCAAGACTCAAGACATCATTATAAAAATATGTAACAGTATCAAATATGTAACAATCATTTGATCTTGATGTGATAATATCACAGGCTCTGCTAAATTTGCTTATAATTTATCTATAAACCTGTATAATTAATAAACATTTTTTCTAAGTGTATTGAATAAAGAATCTAAGTAATATGGTTTTAAGGCAATCAAAAATAATTGATTTGTTTTAAAAAAAATTATATTTACCAACTTACCTATTTAAATTTATTTTGAAGGTTTATTATAATTAGGTACTTACTAAAATTTTAAAACTAGATTTATAATATTTATTCGTATTCGCTGAAAGAAAGGAAGGACGGTGTTCTTTAGGAAGTGGGAAATTGTTAAAAATCTCTGCTTTCACACTTTTATAAAACTATACCTATATACATACGAGTATATCCTTACAATATCTCGGTAAAGAAATCATAATTTACGAGTGCTAGTATAAGTATGTCAATATTATTTCATTAGGTATAGTGTTCAAGGTCGTTTAGCGGAAAACATCTATAATATCCACATTATTAGCAATAATTATTGAAAATGAACGAGATTCATATATGCGCCATACTATTAATTAGCAAAACAGATTGATCGGATTGAAATATCCGTGTTTTGATTAATAAACTAGACCTTAATTTTTACTGATAAAATTTATGTGTTCACCTTTAGAAAATCAAAAGAAAAATTCAAAAAAAACATAAATAATAAAAATCCTACTGCTCCTTTGATATTTAATTTGATTGATACGTAGAGTAGTTAGTTAAGTACACCACGCTGAAAAGATTTATATATAAATTAAAAATACGCTATTGAAAACGGACAGGTCAAACGTGGGTCAAACAAACAGGTCAGGAAAGGACACAAAACAAAAGGGAAATGAAATAAAAAATCTATAAAAACTTTCAGACATGCCTTGCACCCTCACTATAGTTGACATTTCCTTTCTCGTGAAAGGCTGTTTGCTTAGAATACAGCAAGTCAGTCCACCAAAAAATGGCCATGAAGACTCGGATGTGCAATTTCGGCAAAGATCTGCACCAGTGGAGCTTCAAATTGGATTCGCAACGCAGTTACTTATATGCTAATATCTATTGTATTCCTTTTGGGATACAGGGTAAAATTGGGAAACAGTTTAATAGGTAGTAGAATCATCCGCTGTCATTTACTCAATTTGCATCACCAGTGAAAAATATTAAAGCGAACCTTTGTTTTTGAGTACAAACTACAAACGCATTCACTAACAACTTTTCAATGGTTCAGTCCTGTTTGAGTATCATATAGCACAGTCAGTACCGATGTATATACTTAGTATAGATTGCTCGCTTGAGATGCAGCAAGACACTTCAGCAAGAGCGTAAAAGGAGGTCTCCTTCAAGTTCAAAGCCAGTAACGTATTGGAAACTTCCATAATTTGCTCGTCTCAATAGGTTTAGATGACCACTAGCCATCAGGTAGTGTATGCGTGTTTGCTTGATTTATTTCTAGAATTAATAACCCTCCTTCTGTCGCAGTCGGGTAAAAAAAGTATAAATCATCATTAACATGGATGTGAAATTTCGGCGAAGATCTGCACCAGTGGAGCCTCAAATTGGATTCACAACGCAGTTATATGCTAATAGCTTTTGTATTCGTTTTAGTTACCGTCTCGTTCGGGATGAGACGAGTTGGACTATACTCCTTTGGGAATTCATTGTATATACTCTTGAACGAGCCGTAGAATCGATGTAGAATTTGTGTCTGTTAATGACTTACAATTAGTTCAATTTCGCGACATACGGCATTAAAATTTACGCTTCACAACTGCACGGCTATCCTACTGTTATAGGTACTAGTTTTATGTAGTTCTCTACGCTAGTTTCATTTAGTTTTCTACTTCTTTAGTTTTCTAGGTGGATAGGTTCTCAATTTGTATGCTGCATCACGCAGGGTCATTGTCTAGTTTTTCGTTTGTCATAATATCTACTATCTACTTCTCTGTTTTTATTTTAATAGTTTGACGAGTAACCACGAACAGAGAAAAAATTAAATATTCGGAGGATTTTGTCTAACTAGGTCACAAAATATGTATTTCCGATTTTAAACCCTGTTGTAAGATTACTAGTAGGTAGCAAGTAGGTAGGCAAGATTTATAGATTGCGAAAACCTAGTCTTGACTTTGACTCCACCTTGCTTAATTTGCTTAATGTGATGGTCAAAGAAAAACAAAGAACACTTAGATAATGAAAAGAAATCAACGCTTTGTATAGTACTTATAAGTGTGCCAACAGCCACACCTGTTTAATCAAAACCTAATTAGTATCTATCACGAGAATACAAAATTTAGTTAGGTACGCGTTTATCCATTATAAACATTATACCATCCGTACCATCGTAAACATTATAGCATCCAATCTTTACAAAACAGAGCCAGAATACGTATCAGAAGTAGGTACTTATTTATATGATTTGCATCGGTGGAGCTTCAAATTGGTTACGTACGAAACACCCGTATGCTAATAACTACGAGTATCTATTCATTGTACGTGTTTGCCGTTTATTTAACACCTCGTTTCGTTACGAAATGTGCTTTCAGCATCCGATAGTCCTTGCGGTTACTCAGATTTTATTACCACCATTGTAGACAGTTACTTAATCTTCCAAGAGGTGATGAATCTTTTGAAAAAGCCTTTATAGACTGGTGATGAGTTCAATCTCCCAGGGGACACTTAGGTTCGAATCCCAGTGGTAGCCACCAACGACGGATAGGTACTAGTAAGTAGAGACGATTTACTAAATTAAATGTCACCTGCTATAAAGGTAGAGTTTAAAAAATCGTGAAGCAACTTACTTGCTAGAGAGTTAATCATAATGCTCTCAAAGCGCATATACAGTCCACCAACCCCAATAGTCTATCGTAGTGGTCAAAAACCTACATCTTCCTCGTTCTGAGAGGAGACCCGATCTTGCATTTGGTAACTTATTGTATGCAGACACTCAACCTGTTAACTAACGAACTCTACTCTATATTCTACTAGTCTACTTTTTCTCTTTATCTATGGAGCACAAATAAATTTTTGGCCTTTTTATTTTTATTTAGTTTTGTAAAGGAATTTTAACGTTGATTACCTAACTCAAACTCAAAAATTTGAATAGAAAACGTTAAATCAAATTCAATAGACCACTTAATATACATTTAAAATATATATAGATTGCATCAATAATTTACTTATTTTAATAGATAATATTGATTATTGAAACGGTGTCAATGGTTCATTATTAAATACATAATATATAATAATATTTAAATGGTTTGTAATTTAAGTGGTGTTGCAATATGTCGATTTTACTTCACAACTGTAAATGACAAGTTGAAATAAATATTGCAATATCATCTATGATTCGTTCTTTTTATATGATTTGTTCTTTATATCACTTTAATAATAACACTTTAATAGATTGAATGCATAAAGTAGATTTTTGTGCTCGAAAGCCTTACAAAAAGCCACCTATTCTTAGGGAGAAGACTACCTAAATAAAATTGTAGTAGAAAAAGCCTTTAGGAATACAGGCCGTCCTTCAACTGTGACTTGAAGAACAGTCAGGACCGACAGCGGGGAACCATTGGATTCAAAAGGCTAGGACCGGGGGGAGTGGCGTCGACTACAGTAGGACCATGTCGCGGAGGACTACGAAGGACTGAAAGGAAAAAAATAGTAGAAAGAACAGATCTTCTTACACGATATTTGTGGTTGAATGTTGAGTAGTTGTAACCACAGTGACCACATCAAGCACATAAATAAGCATGAACATCACTTTCCTCAGTATAAAGATAATTAGAATTGAAATTTACCTCAGGATATTTAGTGTCCGTAAGTTTAACAGCATAAATAATAGTTCTTAGAAGGTTTCAGCAATGTATCAAGTACGGAGTTTAATAGCTTTAGTGCCTATAAAGTTGAGATGAGCGCAGGCAGGTTGGTTTTTTCTATAATTAAAAAACATACATCCCTTTACTTTAATTGCCTGCTATGATGGCTATCAGCTTAGATAATTGTCTATTTTACGATCCTGAACAAGTAATTTTATGCCAGGGATCAGAATGTTCACGTAGATCGATTTCTCACGATCTGAGCCACAAGTTGGTTGGTACATTTTATTACGTTACTTACCTAGTAGGTACATTAGTGGTCGTAGGAACGATCAGAATAAATTTGCTTACTGCTTTTTAATGGTAGTTGCGTACATTATAAAAGGAGATCATATATTAATTTCTTGGGTTCAGTTGGACGTGATGAAGCTGATATGAGAATGTATCAATTTTCAAAAAATTGGAACTACCTATATTATGTCAATAAAAATAAGGAATATCTTAATTGTGTCAGAATCGTTCAGCATTACTTTATTTTAAAAGTACAACATATAAAAATATATCGTGAATATGATCAGTAAAGTCACGAATTTCTTCGATATACAAAACATGATAATAGTGTCATAATGAAAATGTACCTAAACAAGCTGGATAGCGTGCGTCCCTATTTTCCATTACTGTTAAATTTAATAAAACACAGCCGTCTGGTTGTAAAAGGTGCCAGACAAAAACACTTGTACTAAGCTCTAGGCACTGGACAGCTAGTTATTTAAAATCCTATCCATACATCGCAGTGTGAAATATTCCCCGTTATGTACCGTGTAAGGACAAGATTCTGTCGGGTTACCAGCTTTAAGTACGAAAGAAAAGACTTGAAGAAGTTGCATTTTTACCCGACTACGGCGAAGCAAAAAGGAGGGTTATTTATTAATCAATTACTATAAAATACTATACAAACATTATATTACACACTAACACACCGATCACAAGGCCATCCACAAAATAATAATAATATAAATATGAAATCTTCCAGACAACCTAAGTTAACTATTAATACACATTATTATGGAGTAGAAACATTGGTAAATAAGTGGGAAAATGTTCAAGTAAATAGTCAAATAAAAAAGTAGTCAAAAAGTCAACCATTTATTATTTATTATTACAGAGCTACCAATCGCATAAATAAAAGTTGTTTCGCAAAATGTTTTACTTGATTTTAAAATAACATTTGTATTTGCCTGCTCTAATTAATACTAATTACAGTATTACATATTGCTTTTATGAAAGTAATGATGAAAAATGATTTCATCGTACGTACATAATATTAAAATCAACTTAAACAGAGATTTTCAATAAATATAATCGTATCCTGTTTAAATTTGGATGTGGGTGTCCATGAGTTGTAGTACTTGTAGTGACAATAGGTGACCTGCATGTTCGTGTGATATTTAGGTAACAGGTTTTTGTGAGAAAAAAAAATATTTTTTTTAAATAATCTTGATAAATTTATATTTTTTGTCTTAATTCTTTTTTGTCTCACAGTATGCAATGAACATAGCAACACTACGTGGCATATTTCGCAGGCACGGACTGTGTTCATACATAAACGCAGCGGACGAACGGGATTAGCCGATAAATCGAGAAACTCTAAAAGGAATGTTGTGACATAGATAAATAAAACTCTCTTGTACGCTGAGTGTGTAGTAGGTACTGTAAAACACTATGACACGTATTTCAGAGAAGAAGATCTACCTACTGATTTTACCATCAATATACCATCTCGATATAATAATTATGATTTTTATTGTGAAACTTAATCTGACTAGCAGTTTGAAGCGGTAAAATAAACCAAAAAATGTCTTGCCTTATATCCTCATCAATAGCGTACTTACTTTAATCGAAAAAAACAAAAAAGTGTTTTTTTATATTGTCGTATAATGTCGCTTATTTTGGTTAATGATACTCTTTGCTATTTTAAATAATGAGAACTAAGAAGTCTGCTTGCTGTGCCGTTAGCAAGTGTGAGAGTCTAGATCTAAAAAATGAAGTATCCTATATCATTTTCCAAATTATAAGCTGTTTATTTGTGTACCAAACATCGACATCCTTTCCAAGTTTACGTGTAAGAGTTACATCCATCTAACATGCATCAAGATACGGCTGCAACTAAGTGTTGCAGTGGAAACAGGCCGATACACAAACGGGATTAGCGGATAAGCCGGAAATCGTGCGCGGAATTCGCCGTCGCGCCGACATACGAATTGCGACACGACACTATTGCAGTTTGATGATACGCCGACTGTCCTGCTACATCCTGAACTCCATGGTATAGGACAGGTATCCCGGTATGAATCTCGGTTAACCCGGGTGAATAAAGAGTTTTAACTAGATTTAACAGCAATAAATTCAAAAATTGTCGACTGTTATTATTTCTTCTTGTTATTAGTTCTTTAATTGGGCGGCTTGAAAACATCTGACACGGGTTAGCCACTAGCCCGTTTCTCCACCAATTTGCATTAAAACAGCATGGTGGAGTATGCTCAAAACCTTTTCCCGTTGTGTGGAGAGACCCGTTCTCAACAGTGGGACATAAGAATTTGGTTTACAAAAAGATTTGGACTGAATGGGCAGAACCACTCAGTTTATATCTCATCTTTTAGTGCTTATTTAGTACCTACTAATTTGACAAAATAAAAAAGTATTTTCTTTTATTTTGTTTCTGTTTCTGTTCTTTTATTCGATGTTTCCTTTTCGTATTTGGTCTGGTTGCGTAATGCATATACTTTATTAAACTTTGACGATGACCATAATTTATTATAAAGGACAGTGCAGTTCCTCTTTTATTGATCACCGTTGATAAGCCGAGAAGCGCTAGTCTAGGAATGCTCCTACCTAATGTCGCGATAAATTATACGAAAGATAAACTATACATTAGATAAATTACTGCAAGACTCCTCAGATATCATCAGAGCGAGATGGTGGTCTGATAACCATAAACTGCTAATTGGCCATGGTCATAATTGCCCATGTATGTCTCGCTCGCTGATAGGTCCCGTTCTCTCCATAATTAGAATAAGATCTGTGTAAATCTCATTATGTTAGCGCTAATTAGTGATGATTTTTAAAAGGTAGTCTTATGTTTATGAGAAATTTTATTAATCTGTCTATACTTAGGTTTTTCCCAAAGTGTCTTAAAGTAAAAGCCCCAGAAAAATGTTTGTGCATTTTTTTTTGTGAGAAGCCCCAAGCAAACTTGAGTATGTAGGTACTACTATGTACTCTATACCAGTTTAGGATCAAAAAGAGGTCAAATTTTATTATTATAAAATATTATGTTCGTCAGTCAGAACCTAAGTATTACTGTAATTCCCAAAATTACAAATATTGTAAAACACTCAATCTTATGATCCTGAATATTAATTTTATTCAGCGGATGAAACGCATTACAAATTTATTAAGAGACCTT
The DNA here is from genome assembly GCA_018248615.1 of Erynnis brizo brizo. Lineage (NCBI taxonomy): Eukaryota > Metazoa > Arthropoda > Insecta > Lepidoptera > Hesperiidae > Erynnis > Erynnis brizo. Next base: position 10,951 of record DWIY01000514.1, read on the forward strand.
TTTTCTTTTATTGCAGAGTCAGTAGCAACCAGCGGCGCCAACGCGGCGCCCACCTCCACTCCACTGCCGATGACACAATAAACTGTGATGCTGGCAAGCACAGGGCCCTATAGGAAATTGCGTCCTAGAGGACGACGAAGGACGTTATAGCTAACGAATTTATAGTTTCATGCAAGTGCCTAAAACCTAACCATGTTGGGAAACCGACGTAATTTTATATTTAGAGTGAGCATCGTGATCAACATTGCCGTGCTTTTATACGCGGCGATGCAGCTGTCGGGGACGGGACCGCCGGGCCAGGAGTGGACCTTCACCGTCGACGGCTCCGAGAGAAGCGCGGAGTACCGATATCCAATCAGGGAGGAACTCCGAAACGATACTGATTCCCGGCCCCTAGAATCCAGCATTAGGAATTTCGAGGAGTCCACTTCACAGAAGACGCCGTCGACGATGGCGACGACCAACAAAACGTCTTCGAGCACCGCTTCGATCACGGAGTTGGAGAAGAAGATCCTGAGCATCGCGGCGTCGGAGCCGGACACGACGAACGAGACCATGCTCGATATAGTGGACGAGAACGCTTTATCAGACGCGACATTGACACGTTTGCGGACGTTGCTCGCGTGCAATGAGAGGGACTTCCTCCCGATGACGGTACAACGGGGTGAATTTTGGGTGTTAAAGAACTATGTGCGTGCCGACCATGGAACCGTTCTGTGCCACGAGAGCATTACCTACACCACACACGCCGGCTTCGAGTTCCTCGACAACGTCCAGCCTCTAGTCGAGCGGTAAGTGATTTTGCATTTGCTTCAATTGAAATCTAATCTAAAAGCATAAAGTTGTCATGACTAGTGTTGATTACAAATGTTTTTCTTCGTTATGTTGGATTACACCTTTATGATGCCACGATAGTAAAACTATTACACCATCTTTACGTGGAATTTTGTCACATTTCATAATTTTAAAGACGGCAACTATTTTTTATCCCCTCTTGGTATTCATCTTTATGGTCCCGTTTGCGACAACGTTCAATTATACGAAAATAGGCATTGGGACATAAAATTGTCAATTATATTTTATGAACATAATTTTATTTTATTTGTTATAGAAAATGTCAAGGGATAATACATCCATGAGAACTTAGGTATATTACTTCACTATTATGTGTACAATTTTGTTATTATCATAAAGTGATTTCAGTATTAGAAACTACTTTATGGCATCTACATAGTCATAAATATTCACAAATAGAACCTTCCAGATTAAATTTACATAATTACACATCCATATTTAATTCATTGCCCTTTGAGTGGGAATTTATGATTGCAACTGCATCACAACTCTTATTAGGAATGTATTTCATTAATAAAAAATTAAGGAAAGGGAAGATTTACCTATTATACCGATACAAAATTACGTTGTAAAGTACCTAATTTTAATCATTCCGCATTGAACCTAAGGTATTAATAATGCTCAAATCGCTACAAAAATCTCAAAAAGTAATCTGCTCATCATAAAATGATATTTTGATAAACCGTTACTTTAGCCTCTTTTATCATGAACCTTCATAAATACACGTCATACTTACCTACAACTGATACGTGATACGTGGGAGTCCATTGTTTTAAAACTAAACGACTGAGATAAAAAGTTATCTAAAAATATATTACTGTAACTATATTGTATATTAGTTTTGTAAGAACATACGTAACAAGGTACTGTAACTGGCTACTATACTATAATGTTTTTTATAATCTATACTTATAATAAAATCGTAGAAAAGATTTTACTGTACATGGGAAATATTTTAAAAAGACTAATTGATTTGGCATTAAAGACGATAACAGAAACCAAAAATCGCGTTTTTAGAATTAATGTCTGTCTGTCTGTCTGTCTGTCTGTCTGTCTGTCTG
>DWIY01000515.1:0-12853 GCA_018248615.1 Erynnis brizo brizo
TTAAAAAAATAGGGGTTGATGATAGAAGGGTGAAAATTTAGGGTTGTATGTATTTTTTAATGCCACATTATTAAAAATAAAAAAAATTGTCCAAAAAATAAAAAATTAAATAAAATTTTAAAGCTAAGAAACTGCGAGCAATAGCTTTAAAATTCATTTTTATTTGTTTTCATTTTTATTTTAAATTATTTAATAATACATAATTTTAAATTCAAATGGATCCCATTTCGAAAGGAGGGGGCTAGTCTATTTTACGCCTTTATAATATCGCTAGTTTGAAGTCAAACATACTGTATAACAACGATAATCGACAAAAACAGATCCGTAAATATTATGTTATGACGAATAGCATGTCAAATTTATGAAGTGTGAACATGTTAAAGATCCACCAAAAATAATCTTAAAGCTGTAACACTGAAACGAAATCTTTTTCGGTCTCCACCTAGTTCAGATTTGCAATCTAAGAATAAAACATCACATGACGAAATAAAATCAGCCATTGAACATAACTAATAGTAGATAAAAGTAAAAAAGTGTTAAAAATAACTGAAAAAGACATTTTTTACAGTTTTTTGGGCCAACTATTGTTTTTCACTTTTCATTGTACTCACCTTGTTTTTATTTTATGATAGAAGGATTAGTCTTCTCAAAGATCATAAACATTATTTAACAAGACACAAATAATAGGAACAGATTTTTCTGAAAGTTTACTAAACGATAGGATATAAGCAGTTTCTATATGTACGCGTATATTTTAATCATAATTTTATCTTTTCATACCCAGCTGTTGATAAAAAAACTCTACCGATTAAGAATACCATCTCACATTAAAATTTGTATGTACGTCTACATTGAAAAATCTTAAATATTATTGAATTTAAGAATACAACATGATATAAGAAAATCATTTATTTACAACTTGCTGGCTCTTATAATCTAGACCACCTGGATATATTCCTGGTATCATCATCAGCTTGCGATTTCTTATGTTTACGTCTGGTGGTGTTGTTGAAAGTTATAAACAGAGCATTGCCTGTGTTCCGACACTATCTATTTTTTGATTGTTACTATACGTTTTCTTGTTTCGAGGTTTCTATTGATGTTCTTACTAATTGTGAATTTTCTTTTTCAGCTGCGGACGAAGAGAAACAAAAGTAAGTTCTTTACGTCATTTCCGTTTTATTAGTTTAATACGTGTAGATACTTCACCTCTTTTTTATGTCACATAATCTTTTGTTTTGATATGTGATTTACCTTCTCAATTAACGTACAATAAAATGTAACGTAAAGTTACAGACGTTACAGTAAAACATACGAGTATGTTTGAACAGGACATTTGTTTCAATTGCAAAAGTTGCTAAACAAAATGTCGTTTGCATTAGGTAATGGTACAGAAAATGATCGTGAGGACTGCTGCATGCTGGCATGTAAAGTCCACCAACCTGCACTTGAACAGTGTGTCTCTATTGCTTCTAATTCTGGGAGTCTCCTCTCATAATGTGAAGCCTTAGTTCACCACTTAGTTCAGCTCATACAATGAGAGCTGTAAGAAAGTTTCCCCAATAATGTATTGCCGTGAGAATCGATCAAATGTCGTCTAACAAATTCACTTTATGCTATTTTCAGACAAGTGGACGGAAAAGCGCCAACGTTCGCGCGCAAGCCGGCCATCAGACAAGAGGACGATGGCAAACGGCTGATATTCGAGTGCCGCATCGAAGCCGACCCGTTGCCCAGCGTGACGTGGTTCCACAGCAACAATGAAGTCAAATCTGGACCTAGGCACAAGGTTCGGATCTTTTTTTAAGTCTATGATCCCTCCTTCCTTCCTTCCTTTACTTTCAGCCCTTGGTAGTCTACTGCTGGACATGGGTCTCCCCTAATGAATGCCACTCCATCCGGTCCTGGGCCCTCTGAATCCAACGATTTCCCGCTGTCTTCTTCAGGTCGTCAGTCCACTTGGTAGGAGGGCCTGTGCTCCTTTTACTTAAACGTAAAATATTTCTAGATAGATAAGCTACTCAAAAATCAGGCAAGGCAAGATTAATGACAATGAATACAGAATTGAGGGCTTTTATAAAGTCTAAATATCATATGGACCGAAAAAAACGCAATTATTGATCGTTTGTTGATCAATGTGGATACAATTTTATTGCGTTTTTTGGAAATTTAAACGATATCGATTAAATTTCACGCAATTCTTTTATATGTAGTAGTTTTGCTTTGGGATTACTAGGCTTAATGTTTATTATTAAATTTTCTGTACAATTCGTTACAACATGATATAAATTTAACACATTAACATGTCCACTACCATTTTCCTATTCATATTTTATGAAAAATTCTTTTTTCTTATAAAATATGTAAAATTTGAAACCGGGAATACCGAAAATTTGTAAAAATATCAATGATCTACAGAGATTGCTATTTTAAACGTATTTAAAGATGGCCTTGACCCCAATATTGTTGGCTCACCAGCAGATGTTGGCTGGCAACGGCGGCCTATATCTATCGTTATAGAATCATATAGACTGCACTTTATACAGGATGGTAGAGTAGCTATTAACATAATGTTTAAAACAAGATTTTATTTTTAAATATTCTTCTTCACCTTCCTTCATTGATTACATCTAGTGAGCCTGACAATATTTTTTGATTTAATTCAAACTCTTTTTAATCAAATAAAAATACTGTAGTTATATTTTCCTGTTACTAAATTTTATTCTAACCTGTCAGTTAGAAAATAAATTTATCTTTTAACTTTTTTTTTCATTATTAGTTTATTTCAGCCGACTTTGCCGTATCCTCAACTTATTGATTTACCACACCAATTACTGTACATTCAATTTTTTTCTCTACCTTCACAGCTGACAGTCAGCAAGGATGGCAAATCCTACTACGCGTCACTGGAGATCAACAACGTCACTGTAGAAGACGCTGGGAAGTACCGGGTGACGGCCAAGAACGAGCTCGGCGAGAGCAACGCCACCATCAGCTTGAACTTCGACAGTGAGTTCATTGACACCTCTGTCTGTTATGAGTGGTATCCTATCAAATATCTCAGGTCCAAACGGCTTAAGATTATCTGACGAATGCATGTTAACTTTGTATTTTTCGTATTCTTCATTGAATTACTTCTCAATTATTGAGTTATTTAGAATTCAGTTTTATCACATTCGTCACTTAATCTTTGGTTTAAGTATAAAACGCATAAATTATAAAGCAATCAATCAAATGTATTAAATTAAATTATCATATCAACATAATTATTTACGTTTGTTTTTATGTTAACAATCTGAAGCTTAAAGGTTACTAATTAAGAGATACTTTTGATTGATTGTTAATTATAAATATTATTTAAAATAAAAACTTAAATAAACAGTTGGTTGTCATTACAATTACATTAAAATACATCAACCACAAAATATACACAAGTTACCAATTAGCTTGGCTAGTCTGATAGATGGTAAACTGCTTCAAATTGTTTTAACACTATTTAATGGCGTGTATCTAATCTATTTCTGTATTAGTTATTATTCGTCCATTTATATTTAAATTTAAATGTTGCAGCTAAGCTTTTCTTATCATTAACTAATTTATTTTAAAAAATACCTATTACTCTACATAATACACTCAAAATTTTATGTTTAATTAGGGATTTTCTTTAAGATGTTTTCTTTTTTTTACTTGACACACAAAACACAAATACTATTATTACATTATACAACACTATACACACTTCGCACTTGCACCATAATTTATTCACAGTTAAATTGTATAAATAACCTCAATATATTTTCATAAATGACTATGACTATGACTCTATTAATATAATTATTTAACTTTATACCCCCTTATACCCAATTTCATATTGCTATGCTTGACTCGCACTCGCTATGAAGCTTCTATTAACATTTACATTATATTAGACCTTTTGTGGTAGTTAGATATATTTTATTAGTATCTTTGCTTACGCGTACGCACCACTAATAAATATCTTTATAGTAACAATCGCAACTGTAATGCGTGCGTGAGATTTACTGTAGTCTGAAGAAGGGAAATTTATAATATCAATTTACATATTTATGTATTTATTCAATAGTGTTAACTACTTCTTATATATTCCTCGATTAACTCTTTACAAACTCAAATTTGGCTGCGTATTATTAATCCGTACACGATTCTAAAAGAAAACATCTTATTTATCACACCGAAAAAGATAAGGATAGCTGCAAACATTTATGCGAACATAATTATTATATGAAGTGAAATTAATGGTAAATTAATGGTATAGGCGACGAAGCGCCCGTGCCTGAAGACTTTATCAAACCGACGTTTACGGAGAGACCAGTCACCAGGCAATCGGATGATGGTACCAAAATCACATTTGAATGTCGATGTGTTGGCAAACCGAAACCAACCGTCTCATGGTAAGAAAGTACTCATTATACTTAAATTAAAAAAAAGTATTGATTACATACTGGATACTAATATTACGTATGTGCAATACAGGTACCATGGCAAAACGTTAATAAAAGAAAGTAGTCGATATAAAATAACATTAGAAGAGGACCAAACACTGTATCACATGGCGCGGCTCGAAATTATAGGCGTAGAGAATTCGGACAAAGGAGAATACAGGGCTGTAGCAAAAAACAAACATGGTGAAGGCGTAGCAAAAATAAACCTTAATTTCCAAAGCGGAGACAAACCCAAGTAAATATTTACTTTAAGTATACGTTTAAATAAATTTAATATTATTCTTAAATAAATTAAAAAAAAATATTATTTTTCAAACAGAATTCCTGATGGGAAAGCACCCAGGTTTCCTAAAAAGCCTACAATAAGGCAAGAAGGGGACGTTTTAGTAATGGAATGTATATTGGAAGCATATCCACTTCCTGATATTACGTGGTTCCACGGAGATAAGGAAATTAGGGATGGTGTCAAAATGAAAATGTCCAGAAAAGCTGTAGGAAAAGACACTTACAATTTGACACTTGAAATATTAGGTCCGACTATTGAAGACGGAGGAAATTATAGGTGTAACGCCTTCAACGTGTTTGGTGAGAGTAATGCTAATATTGCTCTCAACTTCCAAGGTATGGGGTTTTTTACTTAATGGAAATTCATGAACGTACGCATACAGTAGCAAGTGCATGGTAGCTTGAAGCTTAAAAGCTGCATGAACATTGTTATATTATTGGTATTTGGTATTCAAAAGATAACAATCATATTTATTCCTGTAGGTGGGGATGACGACAATGGTTTCGCACCGTCGTTTATAGAGAAACCCAGAATCATTCCCAACGAAGATGGCACTCTCATCACGATGAGGTGTGTGTGTAAAGCAAAGCCGGCGGCAGTAGTCACGTGGTACAGGGGCACGACCGTTATCAAAGCTAGTAGTAAAATAGAAATCAAATCAAGTGTTATTAGTGAGGACGTTTATGAATTAGTGTTACTCTTATCGAACCCGACGGGAGCGGATGGTGGCGCTTACCGCTGTCACGTCAAAAATGAATTCGGTGAAAGCAATGCTAATCTTAACTTAAATATCGAGGCCGAACCAGAACCAGAAGGCGAGGGACCAACATTTGTTGAAAAGCCTACGATTCAATCAAAAGATAACGGCAAATTAGTAATAATGGGCTGCAAAGTTAAAGCAAACCCCCGGCCAACGATCGTGTGGTACCACGAGGGCAAAGAAGTCAGGGACTCGTCGAAAATTAAGACCAGGGTCGAAGTAAAAGAAGATATCTACACTATTATACTAGAACTCATTGATCCTGGTATTGAAGACTCCGGATTGTATAAATGTAACATTAAGAACGAACTTGGAGAGCTCAATGCAAATCTTACGCTCAATATTGAAAGTAAGTTTAAACTAAATTTAAATGATAACGGTATTATTATGTAACAATTACTGTATATTAACACGCTGTTTATACACTTATATTTTTATTATAATTAACATATATTTCCTTACAGTCATTCCAGTTATCAAAGAGAAACCAAGGATCATTAAAATAGTTAAGAAAAAGACTGTTATTGTTGAATGTAAAGTATTAAGTAAATTTGCGCCTTCCTGTACTTGGTTCAAGGAATCATCAGCCGTGAGAGAAGACTCACGACATACAGTACTTATAGAACCAGTTAGAGAAGTAAGTTGTATCTTCATTGTTGTATAAAGTTACGTTGTTAAATTACATTATGTCAAAATTCTCGCCTTAACAGGATCTGTTCTGTAACTTACACATACTTACATCATTTCTAGGGTGAGTTTGCAGTAAAATTGGAGATCTCGAATGTTTCACAACAAGACAAGGGTTCTTACAAACTCGTAGCAAAGAACGAAAAGGGTGAAGCAACATCACAATTAGTTGAAATCACCGAAATTCCTGAAGAAAAGGGTGAAAAACCTCAAATCATCAAACACTTCAGAAGCTTGGTAAGCATTTTATTTATTTTACGAAATGTAAAATCAAATTCAGTTATTTTGGATTAAGTCGATCGTAAAATTTAATTAATCAATAAAACTGATAGAGTTATACAACGTGAACATTACTGAATTATAGGCTAGGAAAGAGAACGAGGAAGCTGAGTTCGTGGCAGTCCTTAAAACATCTGATCAATCGTGCAGATGCACTTGGTACAAGAATTCAACAGTAATTAGGGATTCTTCAGAAATCAGTACATCCTTTGATGGAATTAATGCTAGAATAATCATCAGAAAAGTGTCATCCAAATTCGTCGCCACTTACAGAGTGGTTATTAAGAATGAATTTGGTGAAGACGAATCCAGTGCTGATCTTACACTTGTTGAAGATAAGGTATGTATTAAAGATATTATAATTATTCATTTTATTAGTTGTTCCAAACTTGTACACTCCAACCCTTGATTTTTTCGTTTCCCTGTACTGTCTATTACCCAAAGATTGTCTAGAAGAGATCGCTTATTAGCGATAAGACCACCTTTTGTAAACATTTTCCTTTGTTATTGTTACTATATTGCTCTTTGGTGTACAATAAAGAATATTTAACTTGTATTTGTATAATAATTGAAATTTGTTATTAATAAATTGACTAATTTAATTTGTGTATAATAATTGTACTGTCATATTTGTAAATAAACTAACAGAAAAAGAAAAAAGAAGAAGAAGAAGAAGTGGAAGAAGAAAAGACTGTAATCGAATCTGAGGAAGAAATGTCAGTAGTTGAAGAAAATCATATAGATGAAAAGCAGGCAGCCTCCAAAAAAGTTACAAAGAAAGAGGAAATGAAAGTCGAAGCAAAGAAAGAGGAAGTTTCTATAGAATCTAAGAAGACAGAATCAAAAATGGAAGCCAAAAAGGTTGAAACTAAAGTGCAAGAAACGAAAAAGGTTGAAGAAGAAGAAACTAAAAAGATTCTTGAAAAGAAAACAGCCAAAACAGAAGAAGAGAAAAAGGCTCTCTTAGAACAAATTGAGAAAAAGAAGCAAGAAAAGGAACAAACTGAAGCTAAAATTGAAGGCATTCCAAAACTTAAATCGGTTAAGCCGAAAGAAGAGCCTAAACCAGAAGACGACAAGAAGGAAACCAAAAAGACGGAAGAAAAGAAAAAAGTAGTCAAAAAGAAGGTTGTTTCAAAGAAGGAAGCTGACGTAAGTAGTTTTTGTTGGTTGATAATACGCAAATGTGTATAAAGCTTCTAGTGATAATTTAGGTGATTACTTATCATATTGCATTTATTGTTTTACGTTGACTTATTTATTTGTTTTTATGTATTTAGAATTCATCAACGGTGGATCGCAAGGTCAGCTATTGACCGGATTATGTTGTAAAATATGTAAAGATGTTGTTATATTTCTACATGGTGTTACTCATTTATATATTTTGTGTGTGTTGTGTTAACATTTGGATGTGCTAAACGTGTTTTGGATGTAGGAAGAGATGGAGTTCGTCGACGATTACGAGCGTCCGGTTTTGGAGAAATACGAAAAAATTTCACCGACGCCACTCGATAAAAAACCTAAAAAGGATGACATTCCTAAGGTAAACATTACATTACACACACTTACTTTACATTAATACACATAAAACCAATGATTAGTTCATTTTAAATACTAAATTATTTTATTACGTAGTCAAAACGAGCATCAGTCTCAGAAAGCGTTAAAAGCGAAAAAGATGAAAGCGAAGAAGAACCTTCAATCGCTGCTCCGGCACCAGAGAAAAAACAAAAAGTTGAAACTAAGGAACAGGTATATTTTATTCCTTAAAATGATTTTTTCAAAATAGTTATTATTATTTAGAATGAATATTTATACCTCAACACTTTTAAATCTTAAGATGGTAGATTTAAATAACGGTAACGTTTATTTAAACCATCCTACGAAGGAATTAATGTAGTAAAGTTATACATGTACATTTATTAGGAGGAAGTACAACCTCGGCGTTCGAGCATCAAAAAAGGTGTTCCTAAACCCGAAGAACCAGTGGATGATCTTTCTAAGGTTAAATTAGGAAAAGCGCCAGTAAAACCTACAGAAGAAAAGGTTGAAGAGCCCCAAGTAGCACAAAGTAAAAAACCAATTAAAAAGGTAAAATAAAATTACTCTGAATGAAATTTAGATAGCTAAACACGTTTTTACTGGGATTTTTATATTTTATACAATATAATAAAATTATAAATTTCTTCAAAAGCCCGAGAAGCAAGAAGAATTCGTTGATGATTACGAAAGACCAGAGTTAGAAAAATACGACAAGATATCTCCAACTCCTCTTGATAGGACCAAAAAACAAAATGGAGTTAAAGAGGTATACTTGCTATTTTTAAAATAATTTATAATTCGTTTCACACAAAAAAGATTATTTTTGTCATCTTGGGATCTCAACATTGAAAGTAGGCCTTGAAAATATTATTAAAATTTTTAGGAGTCTCCAGAGTTTGTGGACGATTATGAAAGGCCCGAACTCGAAAAATATGAAAAAATTTCACCAACACCCAAAGACAAACGTCGTTCTAGCGATAATCAGGTACACTTAAATCCATTTAATTATGAAAAAATGACCAAATATTCAGTATTTTCTTTCATTTAAAACAACATGACTTATACTCTGCTAATGTAATAAGAAGCTTTAAATTATAAATTACTACAGTTAAACGTAAATATGTTCAATAGGAGGACGTCGATATGATGACTGGTAAAATTAAACCCAAAGATAAGGATGAGGAACCAGAAAAACCTGTCCTTCGTAAACGTTCTGTTGCTAAAGACAAGGTATACAACTTAATACTATTAGCTATACTTATCTCTCCAAATCTATAGGAATTTTCAATTAATTATCATTTACTTATAACTTAGGAGGAAGAGAAAAAGCCCGATGATAAACCGAAGGCAAAGCCTACCAAAAAAGATGAGCCGGTAGCTAAAAAACGTCCTTCTCTTAAAGAAAAAGAGGTACTTTACATTTTAAGCACGAAGTTATACACTCTACTTTTATAACACTTAACATTTTAAATATAACGGTAGATGAAATTCGATCAAGCAATTGGCAAGCGGTTTCAATTACAAGTCTTTCAGTAGGTACACAACTACACAACTACGACAAGTTCTAAAAGATTGAAATTTGATTTTTTACGAATTTAACTACCGTTTATATTTTATTTTATTCATAACACACTGTTTGGTAGTATCGCGTAATCGAAGTGGAAAACAGTTGCATCAATAATAAAATTTATACGTTAACTACACGCTACTTTAAGAAATTTTCAACAAGTATCTTCTAACTACTATATCTCTGTATTTCTCTTCATTAATGCAGAGGAATAATGCAAGTAAGTCTTGGCCATGTGACTGCTTAATGGCTTACGCTTATATAACTATAGCATGCTCCGCTTTCTGCATTATTTATTGCAATTTTTATGTCTCTTTTTCAGCATAAAAGTGTAAGCAACTTCTGTTTGTTTTTCTCTATAGAAATCATATTATTGATCTATCTTATAGTTTTCTATTTAAGGTTTCATGGGGTCTTAATGATCAGTCTTTGATAACTTTTTATGCTGCTTCAAAATTAAGCAAGGAAAATATTCAAATCAGTTTAACACATTTCTTTCCAAATTGACACAGTACTTTTATAATTCATAGTCAAAACTCAGGGATTAAGTTTAATCGTAGAATTATTTTATTAGATAAATTTAAATGTTTATCTGAAACGTAGAATAAATTGCCAGTAAAAAGTTTCTACACTTTGTTCTAAGTCAAGGAACGTACCTAATTTTCATTATTTAAATAATTTCAAGGTTGTTGAAGCTGAGTTTATCGATGACTATGAGAGGCCAGTTCTAGAGAAATACGAGAAAATTTCACCGACTCCGATAGAGAAAAAGAAGAAGGTACACAAATCACTCACAAACATTCATTTATTTAGCTTATAATAACATATTGCTAGGATTAATAGTATACTTTTACAATTTGTACTCATGGTCTTACGACATTGTTTATTAGGAAGATAAAAAACCTGAGGAAGACGTTCCTTCAGCAACGGCTGCAAGGCGGCGTTCCCTTAAAAGCAAAGATAAGCCAGAGGTACGAAATAAGACACTCTTTTTTACACAACTATTGCATAAACAATAACGCAATGACTTATTCTATACACAATTTATTTCTATAGCCAATGGATGTTGATGAAGACGTAACATTGTCTAAGCCAAAGACGCCAGCGAAGCCTGGGCAAGAACCTGAAGATGTGTCACTTGATCACAAAACACCCGCCGAATTTAAACCCACGGTTCGTATATTCACTTTACATGACAAAATACGTTCAAAATTAAAATATTATAAATTGAGAGTAAAATTTAAAATATTTTACTGCATACTAAACAGGAGGATCAGGCCGAAGCACAACTCAAAGTTAAGAAACCGGAAATCGTTGACGAAAAGACACTTAAACGACCAACACCAAAAGACAAGGAACCAACCAAGGTAGTACTTAACAAACTTACATAATATAGCACATTTTTTCTGGATATTGCACTTATTCTTAAAAATACTTAAAATGAAAGGTATTTAGAAACCCAAGTTAAAAAATTCAATACAGAATTATTTAAGGTCAAAATAAACAATTTACAATAAATTCACAGATGAGCGCTACCAACACTAATATTTTACCTCCACAACCTGTTTTAAAGAGAGTATTTGTTCTGATAAAGGTACCTACAATGAAGGTAGACGTACAGTTTGTGCGATTGTTAAATAAAAATGGAGCGCACAAAAATTTGCACACGTTTTTCGCCATATTAAAGCAAATTTTATGAAATACTTATTCACGTTTGATAAGCACACTGTACATGTACATACACACACATTTTCTTACTTATTATTAATATTTCAAAGTGTTTCAAAGTACTTTATTGTCTTTTCTACCACAAACTTAATTACCACTTTTTGAAGCCTACGGTCAACAAATCAGACGTAGCTTCAAATTCTTACCTTCTTACTACACTGTTATGTAAAGCTGTGCACTTAACTAATGTGTTGGTGGGCTAGGGCGAGGACACAGAGGAATCCGTCAGCCTCACCAAGCCTCGAACTAAGACAAGCACTACTGCGCCTGAAGAAGCATCTCTCACACAAAAAACACCTGCACAGAAAAAACCAACGGTACTTATTTCTTTTTACTTTTAATTATCTCAGCAATACAATTATCAATTTGTTATCTAAATAATTATTTCAAAAATAAAAGTATTTAAAATTGGTGCACAAAATTTTAAAACAAATTCTATTCTTTAGGAGGATACTCAGGAGGCTCAACTTAAAGTTAAAAAACCTGCCGTTGCCAAGAGAGGCAGCAAAACTGAGGTAGACACAACAAATCTCATAGCATACACTGAAAACTATTACTTTAGAAAAAATAAAGATACAATAAAAGTATCCGCTGAGATAGTTAAATACACTAATATTTTCGGCTTCTTTATACAAAGCATGAATAACATCACTGGGTTATATTATTCACAATCACACTAATCTTATAGTTTCACCTGCACTAGCTAAAACAAACGCTTGTTTAATGTAGAACTATCCTGTTAAACTTATATTGCTTTCTTAGGAACCCCTGACAGTGCAGGGTGGTAAATTTGAAAAGCCTCAGCTAAAGAAAATAGTTAAGAAGACTACTGATAAGCCCAAAAATGCTACAAGTGGTGCTACAGAGAACGAAGACGGGGTAAACACTATTCCGTTGTTGTGAACTTTGTGCTCTATGACTCTATCTCTACTTTTATCTTATTTCTCTTTCGGTACTTCTGTCACTCGTTGTGTTCTCTTCTCTCTGAATCTGTCTCTGAATCTATCTATTTCTCTTTCTCTATTCTATTAACTTGTTTCAACTATAGATTTTCTACACATATTAAAAGCATATACAAATTGCAACAATACCTCCACTTACTTCTTTATAACCTAACAGCACAATCCTTTTTCCAACACATTCACTACACATGTCCGATCCCCTGGATGAAGATTCGTTGATTGATTTGTTGTCCGTCGTTGTCTATGTATTGGGTCGTTGCAAGTCGCATGTAGCTATGTTGTGTATATATGCCGTGTTTATCGTATTTTTACAGGTATGGTAAGTATAGCGACAATTATTTATTAAAATCTTTCGTTCTAAGTTCAGTACTCATTCGCTCTTATATTCTATCTTGTCATCGTGTTTTATAGCACTGGTGTCATTAAATAAATAAAATTGAAAATAAAAATATTTTATTAAAATTATGCATCGTTGGTACTATTGAATAATAGTAAATAATATTGAATGAGATTTAATATTTTCTTGAACTTTACAGTATGAATTGGACTTCGTTGATGATT
>DWIY01000516.1:0-12842 GCA_018248615.1 Erynnis brizo brizo
AAATGAACCGGGATAAGGCCTCGGGTATAGTTTGCTACTTACATATGATTTTATACTGCTGCCCCACCCTGAGCCCACGGCTGGCTACGCCCATGATTCTATGGGTGATTAAACGCACTATGACTAGTAGCGCTAGCCGAGTCCACAACCCATGTATCTTCGAACTATTACACAAATAGTTCTATTTAACAATTAATTGTAATTGTACCAATATAGAGTAGGCTATCTTACTCGCGGAACTTTGAGAAGTGTTCTATAACTATGACGTAAATTCGGTCGGCACGTTCTATTACCAAATTAAACCGGCTAAATAGGCGATATACTCCCACACAAAGAGTTCCGTATCTGAGTACGAACTGTTACAATATTATGACTGTTTATGAAGACTAATTTGCGCCATATTATACAAAATTTAGCCGACTTTAAAAACCTTTAAAGACTTCAAAAATGTAAAAGAAAACTTTTTGCAAAATAACTAGGAGTTGCCACAAACTGACACGCAAATTCACGCAATATTTATAAATTATGGCCCCTCTTTGATTACGGAACCCAAAAAATGCTAACTAACAATAATGTGCCAATTAATAGGCATTGTTCAGAATTGAAACAATTCGTGCGTCTTTATTAAATGGTCATTTGTTACAATTAGCATTTACATAAATAGTGGTTGTTTTGTTTTTAGTTCAAAACCATGACAAGCTGGCAATTAATTCTGGTAACATATGTAGCTACCAGATTTATTTTGATGTTTACATTGAATACCTAGGTATAAGTTATTGTTTAGGTATTTATCATAAAGGAATAAACAAACTTTATTCCTTGTTCGTACTATTTAGCATAAATTTTATATAAATAGGAATCCCATTAATGCTGACTATTAATAAAATTATTTTAACGAATTTATTCCTTCTCAGAAAACTTCTCTGACGTTTGTTAACAATTTGCTAACAATACCTTTCTATCTTTCCAGGTTAGACTGTGACAGACCTCTGGCGAGGTTTATGCCGAGGTTCCGGTGCGTCGTTGAGTTGATACAGCACTACACCACCGTGGGGGAGCGAGGGGCCGCCGGCACCGTGTGGGTGGACCGCGAAGGCTGCCCCCACTCGCCCGTCCTCCTCAACGCACCCCTCAGGAAGTCACCCCCGTCCCTCCTGCACTCGGCTCGGCTCGCTGTCCACAAAGCCCTGGACTCGAACCCCCTAACCCCCAAACTCTGGTGCGCCCCCAAACACAGGCTCCTACCTCTCCCATCCACTCTTATAGAATACCTCGGCGAATATCCCTATTCAATCTAACTGATCTGTACTTTAATGTAGTCCAATCGCGTCTAAAGGATGCCTAGTGAAGATTGTTTTAACTTCAGCAACAGTAACGCGAGTAAATTGTATCTGGTTATTTAAATTTTTATGTGACCACAAAACTTGGTATGTCATATCTGTCTGTGTCTCGACAATCATATAAAAAGTGGAAATGGACCTCAAAATTAGTGATATTGCATGTCGAGAATAATGCTGACAGCTGTGACACATCGTTTAATTTTAATTTCCAATTAATACAGTATCACAAAGTTGGTCTTGTTTGTATATACAAATATGTTCAACTATTGTATCTCTGCTAGTACAGGATGCTAGTTAAAGGCGGGCTCCTTTAAATATGTAGTACTAACTGAATGTTAATTTTATTGTAGTTAAATTATAACATTGTATTATTATAAGTATTGAATATGGGACTCAACTATGGTATTTAGTGAAATGTTCACTCAGATTATTTTAAGTAAATTCTGTGTCTGTATATAAAGATACTTTGAAAATAACGCAAGACTGAATTCCACAAGCATCTATAAGCATATATATCAATGGGTGTGCCTAACGTTTCTTCACAATATGAAGTGTTTACATGTAACTGTAACACACTGACACTGTTTTATCATTAATTTTAGCAAATTGTTCACTAATGCCTTATCTTGTCCATTATGTTAAGTGATCATCACAGTATATTGTAGGTGTACATTATTATTTATTTTTTCAGTTAATTAAAGTTAAATAAGATCAATGCTTAACATATCACAGTAATTTCTTAGTTTTGTTCCTATATTATAAACCTACATACTAACTTGTGCTTTCTTGAGTCTTGTAATATTGTAACTACTTCTATGGGCATATTAATAGCTGCAAAATGAATGAAAATAGATCTGTCACAAAGATTTTTTCAGTTTATGTACATTTCAACTTATCAGTGGATTAAATTGTAACCTCGAACATTTAAAACAAAATGAATTTATTACAAGCATGTATGTACTTTGGTCATTATAAAAAGATTGAAGATTGTTCAAAGTAAAAAGAAAAAAAATTAAGACATCAACTATGATCAGAGATTTTAAAATAATCCGATACTAAGATCCGAAAAAGTAAAGAAAAATCAAACAAATTACAAAACCATGTGCCATCAATACTGAATGTTGTATGTAAATCTGCAATCTACAAATATATAATAAAATTGTAGTATTTTGAGGCTGAGTATGTAAATAATGATTGTTTTTGTTTTCCTATTTATTTCTTAATTATAATTTAGTGTAGTGCAAACTTGGATTGGTTTGAGAGATGATGAGTATGCCATGTAATGGTAGTAGTTTGGATATAGGTAAGGTTTTGGCTAGTGACATTCACTAATATAGAATTAACATGTATCTACATTGAATAATCTCAATTAGAATAATTGTAGGCTTTCAAATACATTATATTTTAGTAGAAAAATCGTAACCTTATCATAGTATTGAATTTAAAAGTCATTGTATGCATTTTGTGGCATTGTGTGAATACAGTAAAGTTATTTCTTTATTAACAAAATTATTTTTTTACCATTGTGTAAGGGTAAGGTACCAATTAAATAAGTGTGACATAATAGAAAAATCTTGTAGACTATTGTATGGAAAGAACTGCAAATAATTAATTTATATACAAAACAAAATATACATTCTGCCTATAATTATATGGTTTTATTTTGCCCTTATTAATCTGATATTGCGATGCTAGTGACCTAGTAATATTTATTTACATAAAGGTTGGAGGTAGGTAGGTAATCTTTGTAACTATCAATCGATTTTTTAAATCTCCTAAATAGTGGGTTTTTTGCACATTACATTTTATTTTTAAATTTATTTGCAGAGTAAAACTTGGCTATTTTTTTATTACATACTGCAACACTTTTAGTCCCTACAGTTGGGCAAGGGCACAACAAAGAGGAAGCCTCATAGAATATAACAAGAGCCAAAACCTTGGAGGAGATGCCAGAACTCTCGGTCTCGGTACGGTTGTCTTGTCAGCCGCACCCGCACACGGTGGCGGGCTCGCAGGTAGAAATGTAAAAAATGAAATCATGCTGATGTATTTTTGCAGAACTATAAAGCAGGTTTTTACCGACTTCAAAAAAGGAGGTTATTTCAGCTTTCTGTTTACTTATTTTATTTTAGAACGGACGGGTTAAGAAATACACAGACTTGAACATTTTGGATTTTAATGTCGTTGTGGTTGGCTGAACAAAAGAAAGCTTTCAGCCATTAAAAAACAACCGTGGATTATCTATTGATTATCTGTACGATTCTTGACAAGTGACATTGAAGTTTGTTGACATTGATTGTTGACAGAAATTTGTTTGAAGGAAATACCGAGATAATAATTGTGTGTGAGAGAGAGAGCCAGAGAGTAGGGTTTGACATGGGTTTGACTTTGTGACGTTCTTTTTATTGATTTTATTTATATAGTTAGCTGCTGTAAGAAGAATAGAACTTCTATCAATATCTGTTATAAACAAGTAATTAGTGCAAAGTTGGAGCAATGTGAATTATTAAACAACTTCCATATTTTGCGTCATGTCAGCAAATGGGAACGGCGGGAACTACGCGCCCTTAAAACAAATGCTGTCCGATTCCGAATCAGAAGATGACCGCCAAGTACGCGATGCACTCCGTAACAACTTTTCCCCCGGCTGCAATAACCTGGACTACAATACCGGGTTGCAATCCACCAAGAATTACAGCGCAAGCGACATGGATGACTACAACACAAACTTAAACACCGTGGAAAGTACGACGGATAACGTGAGTTTCTTGCAATCAGACATGTCTAATAAGATGTCGTTTCCGCGCCGCTGCGCGTTTATTGCGTCGATTGTTATGTGCATATTTACGGTGCTGGTATTCCTCTGGGGTATACCTTGTTCGGAAGTCGGCAGTTGCACTAGTGCTGAATGGCAAGACAAAACGACCAGCTGGGAATTGCCTTACGATGAAATCGAGTTGTCCGGCGCTGTTCAGGTAGTCGACGGCGCTTTACCCAATACCAAAAATCTTATATTTATTTACCGTGGAAATCATATGGAACAAGGGGATGGAAGCAAGCAAGAGGATAATGTGAATGGAGTTCTCCTCATAGTCGGTAACTCCGGAAAAGTCGGCTGGTACACGCGAGAGGAGAGAATACCAACAGAAATCAACTGTCACCTAATAGATATCAATCGTGACAAACAGAAAGACTGCATAATTGCAGGTTCTGAAGCTTTGCTCGCAGCTTTAAATCCTTTATCAGGCACATATTACTGGCACAAACATAAAAAAGACAAAGACTTTGCCAATATAGCAGCTATTGACTTCCCGATTGTGATAAAGGATATGGATATGGATAAAGTGAATGATTTAGTTACGGTGGCAACTGTATATCCCAATACTAATCACAACTCACTGCTTATTATATCTGGGGCCACTGGCAAAATAATAGGCGACCCAATGACAATAGAGGAGTGCTCAATAGTCAAATTACTCTCTGAACCAGATATAACGTATATCTGCAAGAATAATGCCTCAGAAGCTATACGTGAGATCAAATTCCCGAAACCTTATAGGAAGATGATGAAGTTAAATCAAACCAATCACACAACATCATCCACAGTGAAGAAAAGAATAAATTTGAGTTTGAAAAAGAAGAATGGTAACACAAGGGAAATATTCACGAATGGGCCTGGCAAGCTGATAGTTGAAAACACGGGAGAGTGTCCCAGCTCATGCCAAGTTAATTTAAAACTCTTATTGGAAAGAAATGGCACTACAAATGTGAGTTGGGAATACCCTGCCCATCACGTGTTTGCTATGAAGCCCAGCTCTTTTGCCTTTACGAATTCCATCAGGGGCTTTGTACTGAAATTATGACAGTGGAACAGTGCACACTTAGCTAAGGGTGCACTTAAAATTGACGAAGTCAAATACAATATACAAAATCAAAGTCCCAAGACTTTTGATATGTTTTATAATCATCCTAAGATTAATGTAGCATCTATTTCACCATTCATTAAGTATACAAATTTCACTGCAAATGATATTTCAGAAATGATTGTTTTGGTTTCTTTTGATAAGTTTCAAACTCACATTGTAAATGTTAGCCAGACGGACATAATACAGATATGTGTTCGTGACTCCATAGACATGCTTGCACCACTACCTACATGTCAGCCAGATTTAGAGTACCAAGAAAAATCACTGATGATTGCAGACCTAGACGGTGATAATTCACATGAATTGATATCATACTATAGTACTTTTGTGGCTCCAGAGTCACCTACAAATCCATTTAAAAACTGGCGTTTAACTTCAGTAGTCAGAGTTATTCGTTTGGAGACAGAACTGCCCAAGTTATTTGTTGCAGATGTCTGAAATAAATAACTGGCATTGTTATGGGCAATTCACAATATCTCACAATATTTAATCCTTTTATTTTCTATCAGTCCACTGCAATAATTGTACTGATTAAGACCTGTTTCACAGTTCTCATATCATACGAATTTCTATTTAAATAATATGTAATTCAATCTATAGATTTTTAATCTTGCAGGTATTAGAATATTGTGAATAGTCCATATTAATACATCAAACTGTTTTTATAAAACTTTAAAGGTACTCATTATATCCAATTTATGTATTTTTGGAATTTGCCAAATCTTGCTATGCTTGCTGTATTTAGCTTGGGATAGCAACTAATAGCAAGTTAAAAAAATTTCTAGTCATTCACATATTTAACACTCATAATCTCATAGTTATTAATATCTGCTACTTATGATACTATCTATTATACTTAACATTTAATGGCAACTTGGCAGTGAATATCAAATTGCATTTTAACATTATTCTGAAGGCTGTAACACTTCTACCAATTAAAAACAAATTCATTTGTTCAATGTTATAAGGAATTCATTTCAAATAACTCTGTGAAATGGACATGAAATGTGTAAAATAATGAACATGAAACTGATAAAATATGGTACCTACTTTCCCTATTTTTATCTGATGAGGGAATACCTTAGCATGGATACTTAATTAGCTCATGCAAACAGAAATGGAATATGTAAAAAGGCATAGTTGGAAGTTATTTGATATATTATCTATCTTCTTATACCTAAAACAAAACAATAGGGATTAATTACATTTATTCAGATGTTGTTGAGCTACTAGTTAAATAATTCTGCATCCAGAACACAGCCTTTAAACTGACCTGGCCAGATCTTAAAATCGAAACTCATTGGTCAGTCACAATTAGTCCCCCCTTAGTTAAGGTTTATCTAATATTGGTTTGAGTCTGAGTTTAGAAATATCAAATATTTAGAGCTTAGTTTTAGTTTTTACTTTCTGTATGTTAGTGGGTAATATAAAAAATTTAATTATTAAAAATGTATATTTACTGTTTTATGTAATTGTTAAACACTTATCATATCACGATGGTATTTAATAAATGGAGGTCTGAAATTGGAATGACATGATTTTGTTTTAATTGAAATATCTAAACGGACACCTACCTACAGACACAGATAGAGATGACTTATCTTTTGGTTAAACAAATGGGCACATTCACATACCCATTAATTGTAATCAGTTAACACATTTGCGCATTAGTAAAAAACTATGTAGAAAATAAATATATAGTGTTGAGGTAATAGCATAGAAAACAGAATAATAAAGTGTATTCCGTGTTCTGTGGGTAATAGCAACTTCAAAACGATACACAAAGCCTCTATATTATATCTCAGGTTTAAAGACCATGTAGTGTAGGCAACACTATTTTCTATGGGTTCAGTAATTATGTTCAAGAAATAAAAAACGTAAAAACAGGTAATATTTTATTGGTACAAGATTTTACATACAAATTACAGCCTTGCAGGTTTAATAAAGTATATAAACGATAAAATCGAATCTGTTTTTTTGGTGAAGCCTACAATTACTAATATTTTGTTTGGTGAATATGCACCTATTGGTACTTAATTGAAATAAATATTGTAGTGCTTAGGATTCACTCGTAACTAAATCAACTGTTAAAATATTGAAGTTGAAAATGATATGTTTGAAGTACAGTCGAAATAAAACATATGATTGCAGAAATATACAATATTTCTGTACAAATATAAAATTGTTTCTGAATCGAAAAACAAACTAGTGAAGCCAACATTTGTATTATATGTATCTTTATTCATGTAATTCAGTTTTAAAGATTATGAGACTTATAATTTAACAGACTATTTATGGATTTGTGATCGAAGGATAAAAAAAATGCAAATAGCTTAACAGCAGAACACTTATAAATATACAAAAACTAAATCGATCACCATCCTTATCACAATATAATACACAATCATGAACATACATACCTACAATACAATATTCTAGATGAAGTGTGACTACAATATAAATGAATACAGACTTTCCAGAAAAGTAAAAAGATATCTGTAATATTTACCGCGCAATTCTTTTTTTAACATAGCAACATCCATATATTTTTTCGTTAATGTTGTCAATTACATTATTGGTGGTACGAAATTAACTTTAAAAATTTTACTGTAAGTGATCAATATTGTTTATCAAGCCATAGAATGCAATAGTAAAAATATACAACTTCCAATAGTTAAGGCACGTTCTGGTCAAACAATACAATGCAATAGACATAATATACAACTCCAACAGTACTAGAGTTACCAATCGTTAAGGCACTTCATCGTAACTAAAAGTAACTTAACAATGTGAAACAAATAATACAGTTGATTATCACAGAACCTATAGCTTAATTTACCATAATAATAATATAAAATAAGACTTAGAGTTGGAATGAAATGTATTTATTCGACATTTCTAGAAATATAACTTCATTTTTCATAACGCCACATGGGGATACCAAGATTTCTCATGGTGTGGTTATGTAATCATACACAATACAAGAGCATATGGCTTGGCCCTACATACACCCAGACAAGAAAACGCAATATTCATTCTTCCTTCAATAATCATGATACACTGACATGTCACGATGAACCCTGTATCATACAGTTCATCTTATTACCCCTTACATAATAAATACAACTGACAGAATTTCACAGAATCATTCGATCTTGTTTGATATTGATCAGCATAATAATAATTAAATTCAAGTCAATTCATTTTTTCTTTTAGGAGTTTTGTTATTATGATATTTTATGTTACGGTTTATTAAGACAGTAAGCAAAGCTTTATTTAAAACAAAAAATGCTTTGTTAAAAATGATTAAAAGTTAATTAATCAACTTGCAATGATGACGTCAGACCTTATTTTCGTCGTACAAAATAAGTATGTATCTCAATTGAGTTACAATAAGTTTCAATAACCGAATGAGTGATGTGGATACCTAGATTGATACTTGTTATATTTGGTTGCGAAGATAGTCTTTTAAATTGCTTTGAAAATATGATGTTTGATGTTGCCTGGCAACCAAACATCAAAATCAAAAGATATGTTACTGAAACCGCCCATTAGAGGAAGCTTTTTTAAACTGCGATATAGTGATTTCATCACACTATTCAGCTTATTTCTAAAACCAACATTGAAGCATAAAATATGAAAATATCAAACAAATAATCGTGTAGTGAGTGTTGCGTATCGCAAATCTTAAAACTAAACTTCACGTTAGGTGGTACGTACAGTAGAATAATATTTACATTAGAACTACTCATAAAAAGCAAATGAAAAGCTTACGATATTAACAGTCTTCATAGTTACAGTTATGATATTGATAGGTAATACTTAAAGTACATAACTTTTATATCAATACTTGCACCCTTATAAAGTCTACAAGTGTGGGTTCAGGACAGTCTGGTTATATGAATGAAATTTAGCATTTAGGGGACCAAACTTTAAAAACATTACGATTGTTAAATTATGTTTTCAAAAATACTAATGCCTTTAACATATACAAGCCAGTGGTAATTTTTCCTGTAATTTGGAGTAAAAAAAAAAACATAAATTACCTTCCGTGGTAGTCTGGATTGTTTGTGTTTACGCACAAATTGAATGCGTACGAAATCACATTTAAACTGAGGCCCTATATCTAGCCGTGAAAAGGTCCAGCACATAAGCATTGCTGGGTTATATGGTATACAATACAATAGAGTATTTTATTAGTCTCTGGCCACCTTTCACTTGCGTTCTAGTAAAAACAGAGGTATACTTAACAGTGTATTAGGGAACTACGAGTCTCTTGGTCATGGCTGTGTCATCGATGACCGCGTACTCCGCGAGCTCGAGCTGCTCGCTGCCGGCCACCAGTTGTTCAGCCACGTTGTAGCCGTCGTCGAACACCTCAACCGTGATCTCGTCGTAGTCGCGTGCGCTGGAGACATGAACCATTATTTTAAGGCTTGTGATGAAATAGTATATTACGATACGCGTGACCTAAGTAGCCTCGCTTCGCTCGGGCGCTAACTTCACGCCGTGCAATAATAGGCAACTTCGGTCACTAGTATCGTATATTATTTTATAGCGAGTGTGACATAAACCCGCCCCTTACATATGAAGCGTGCGTAAAATGCGGGTTTAGGTCACACTGTGCTATAAAACATATTATTTTCTACAAGTCGAAAGTTCGCTATAAGTTTTGCATCTCCCAATACATTGATTGGTATCTAACTGTTACATTGCGCACGCAATTCTAATTCTAAACTTAAAGACTTATAGTTCAATTCACCGTGCACAATGTAACAGTAAGATTGTATGGTGTAGTCGATAAAATCTCTCGTAGACAGTATTTGCTGTAAATCTCCTTTCGTGTATATTGTCACTATAATATTAGGTAAAACTTAGTGTAAGGTCTTGATGAGTAAATGTATGATTGGGGGTATGACATAAAGATGTATGTCTCAAATTCAGCTTGTTATTAATGTCCATGTGATGTGGATTGTTATAACCTTTGTTTTATTGTGTTAGTCGCATTGTAATAAGTCAATTGATTTATCTAAATTCGCTGAAACAGTTCAGCCTATCCCCGTGTCCTAATTGCCATGTCCCTCACAAAAGTTGGTCGTACGACGTCATTTCGTACATTTTGTCGCATGTCAGTGCGTGCAATTCCTTCCTTCAGCCCTTGGCAGTCCACTGCTGGACATGGGCCTCTAATCGACGCCACTCCACCCGGTCCTGGGCCCTCTGAATCCAACGGTTTCCCGCTGTCTTCTTCAGGGATGCCCATAAACTAATAATTATAGTATGGTTTTTAATTTTTAGCCAATCAATGATAAAGTAGCCAGCTGACTTCAAAATTGTAGCGGATGAATGGGAAAGTGCCGATATAGTACAGAATGGTCTTGATTTGGTGAGTTTTATTTCCCATATTTCATAAATCATTATTTAACAATTATGGTCACCTGCTAAAATATAGTACTTATCTATTTTTGTACACTTTTTCTTTGATGTTCTTTATCCTAAAGCAGTCAAACCAGAGCTATTGCCAATTTAATCGTTTAATAAAACTAAAAAAATACCCTTTTTAGGTTACCGCAGATGGGGAAAAGTAACTCGTGAAGAACGCCTAGAAAAGAAACGTTTAGCAGAAAGATTAAGACGTGAACGCATCAAAAGTGATCCCAAACAGTACGCGCAGCTACAAGAGAAAGATAGGAAAAAATACGAGGATAAAAAGAAAAGAGGAATGATTAAGGCGGCAGACAAATTGAGCCCAAGAGAACTACAGAAACTCAGAAAGACTTGGCGGGAAAAGTCGCGGCGCAGGAGACTACGTTTGGCTTTACAGTGCGAAAACTCGAGTTCGTTTGACCATAAAGATAAGAGACAAAATAATGTTGTTATAATAAAATTTCATTTTTTAAATGGTGTGTTAATGAATCAAACTCTTTTCCACCCTCCGCTTCCTTGTCAAGGAATAATGGCTTCTATGTACCTACACCACACACAAACCTTAACCGGACAACCTCTATGGAACTTACTCACATACAAAAAAAAATATGTGTAAAAAATAAGTGACCCTTTTATTTTCTTGTGAATTGCAAAATATTTAATATTTTCAGTTACTGAAGTGGACATATTAACATTCTAGGAATTATCTAATTTTAGTCTTATGTTTTATAATTTGTGTGATTTTTTAATAGTTGAATATTTATATTATTTGGTTGGTTTTTCATGAGAATAATCACAGCTACTAACAACCGTATATTTCAGGTTTTTACTTAAGTTCAGTTATACGTATCAGGCTCTTTAGTTAATTTTTAAATCAAGAAATATTTTTATTAACATAATAATATGCTTACGTTAAGTTTCATATCTAAAATTGTGTTTTAAATTATTTTTTTTCATTTATGGGAAGTTTTCCAATTAGTTAATTAAATATACTTTGATTATAATATTATCAATAACTTCTTATTTTCTTGTATAATTTTATTGTAGTTAGTTAATGCACTGTATATTTGTCTAAGAAAGAAAATGTAGAATGTAGAAAAATAAAAAGAAATTGTTACATTTGGAGGTGATCTCCGTCGGATTGTTTGGGGCTTACAGAATTATTTTTAAAGAAATAAAAAGAGTGAAAAAATTATATTTTATGTTTTATTTATATACACTGCTCACGGCTTCGACTGTTTCGTGAGTTCATAACTGTCAAAGACTTTTACAGTTGGAGAGAAATAAAGGAGTCTTTCAAAATATAATAGTGGCTTAAGTGTTTTAGACACACCATAGAAAGAAAATTACCCTCACCCGCTAATATTTAAATTTCTTTCAGATACACTGCCTGATTGGGTGCCTATCTACTTCGTAAAAAACTCCGACTCAGAATATAAGTGCAACGTGTGCGACACAATAGTAGAAACTGAAGAAAAACGCTCAAAACTCTTGGACCACATGACTGCGGACCACGAGGATATTGTTAATATTCACAAAAAAAATCAAGACACCCCTGTAACTTTTCAAATTGAATTTATTCAGCTGGATTCTGGTAAAGCTTTCCAGCCTGTAACAGATGAGACGGATCCCATAGAAGAGGGCGGTGTAAGAATTGAAGAGGACGATCAAAAGGAGACCCACACAGGAAACACATCACATTACAGAAGACAGCTAATACGTAGGTTTTCTTTAAGTTAATTACTAGGCGAGACATTGTAAAAATGGTTCAATCAATATTATTATGAGACCCCTAACTTGGAGCCTCCAGGCATCCCTAACATTCGTGTTAATTTTTAGCTTCTTTTCAATTTATGGTAAGGGAGCTTTCAAGTATTACGTAACGCAATTTTTGAAGATTTTTGACCCCCCCCCCTCCTCCCCTTGTAACGCATCGTAACGTTTTTCTGTACCCCCCCTCCCTCTCCCTCTCTAAACGTTACGTAACACTCAAGTGACCATTTTTACCCTAAAGTCGCAAAAAGTTATGTTATAGTTTTTATCCTTGGTTGAAATATAAACGAAAAGGTTTGCCAACTTGCGAGAACAAATTAAAAATGACGAATCGAGGGATTCCCCGTGAAACGTAAATGAAAAGGGTTGCCAATTT
>DWIY01000517.1:0-12840 GCA_018248615.1 Erynnis brizo brizo
ATTGGT
This sequence comes from Erynnis brizo brizo, assembly GCA_018248615.1. NCBI lineage: Eukaryota > Metazoa > Arthropoda > Insecta > Lepidoptera > Hesperiidae > Erynnis > Erynnis brizo. The sequence continues at coordinate 7 of DWIY01000517.1, forward strand.
GACTTTGTAAATATCGTTAATATTTAGGTAAACAAATAGGATTAAAGTTATTGGATAATAGTCAAAATAATTGGCAGAGCGAAGTCTGCCGGGTCAGCTAGTTTTAAATAATATTATAACAGCTACATACGTTCCTAATTAAAAATATAGGTGGTAGGTATACCTACATATACAGATAATTATAGTAACAGTATGGTTACTGGATACTGGTGAGTGTACAGGTATAGATATAAATCTATATCGTGTAAACAGCTATTTTAAATTTAATAAGTAGGTAAGTTTTATACCCGGAAACGGACAAAATAAAATGGGAACGCATGAAATAAAAGTGGAACGCGATCTAAATGTATGGCTTATTTTATAAGGCAAGAATAATATCATAACAATAAAGTGATGTCTTTCATGCACCAACTTTTGTGGTCAAGAATATTCCACGTACATTTTGAATACATGAATAAAACCGAACATCATATTATTTATAAGGGACCAACCATTCTCTTGCTTGACAATGTGATTCTCAATATGGATTTTTATCAGAGCATTCAGATTTTTGCAGTTTGCTTCTGATCTTTGAGAATATGAAAAATTTGTTGTCAGTTGTTTGGTTTTAAGAATAAGTACCTACCAAGAAACTACTTATAAATAACACATTAGGGACCCAGGGTTGGGTCTCCTCTCATGATGAGGAGAATATGTAAATAAATTTGTGGTTTCATCGAATTTTGAAATTTACACAGATCTATAGGTGACACACCTTTCGGGAGTGAAACATGAGTCTTCCTGTTGGAGTACCTATAAATAAGACCCAGTTTTGATTTTGAAATAGATAGGTTCTAATGATTGATTAACTCATACCTACTCGTATATCTTTAAAATTGGGCGTTGATATGTAAATGTTTAGTTTTAGAAAAATTTACTGGGATAGAGGCAACATCTGACCTATTTGAATTTAAACCAATTTATCATAAGGAATAAAATGAAATCAATATCCAATTTAGATGTCGCAGATATTTTCCCAGATAACACAATCGCTTAACGGTTCTGAAGTGACAAATGGGCCTGCGGTCAAATGCTTCAAATGGAAGCGGAGATAAAATCACAGAGACAGAAAACCGTTTCTAATAGGATGGCCAATTCTCGCTCTTATAACGATCATTTTTTATTGGGTACATTTTTTATTATATTACCTTGGCAAAATGGTTTTTAATCCTGCTCTATCTTCTTATGCCATTAATATTCTTTTATAAAGATCTTTGTAAATCAACACTAACATGTGAAATGTACGCAGTAGAATAACTTGCAGACAGAGCGATGGAGGATTGTTAAATGCGCGCGAACTTAGTGTGTAATGTATTGAATCTGCGTTGTGATTGTTGTTGAAAGTTTAAAATTGAATTAATAAACATTGCAAAACATGCAAAAACTGACAGCCCAATATCTCATTGGATACTGTTATCCAATTCCTTAGCAGTAGTGTGGAGATTCGGATTCAGTTTTATATGTTCATTAAAGCGCTGCTCAGGGTCGGCGCGGGTCGCCGGTAATCGAAGAGTTAGTGCGGTAGAGGTGCTGGATTTATGGCCAGCTTTCATTGATTCCGACGACCGTTTTTCTAGGAACAACCTAAACATAAATAGGGAGAGACATTTTCTACACTGATTTTATTGATCCGATTTGACTAATTATTACGTTCTATGATCTTTAAACTTTATCATACTTAGTACACATTAGGTATTTTTGACTATAAGCGGTCCCTTGATTGTATAAGTGACAGGAAATTTGGAACAACAGCAATCATTACATTTATTAGCGACGTCTACAATAATAAATATATTGGTAACAAAAAATGAGCCAATTCCTTAAATTATTTTAATTGGTTAGTGCGGTTTATGTTATTGATACCAGACAACCATTAGGCAGCTGATAGCAGATTATAGGAAAGAACTATAGGAGCAGATAATACACCCTGTACGTTTATGCCTGAGCCAAGTACCTAGATGAAAGCGCGTTTTTTATCTTAAACTGACCGAACACTTAAACAGAAGCTTTCCAAATCCCAAAGTAGCAAAAACAAGGAATCTAAGCTTACATTATTAGAAATATTATCTTGGAAAGGGTCAGCAAACTTATTTGGACCGTACCGCTTTGTAATTTAGTCGTGTTTTCGTTGTTTCATACGAGATGGTTACGTCATTTGTAATGAGACGAGGGATCATCCCGGGAGGAGGTAAAAAACTGAATAAAGCTGAAGTTACACAATGAGAGTCAGTGCCGAGTAGACCATGCGAGCTACTGGAGTTCAGCGTCTCGTAACATGCGACCATATCATTCGAATCATCGATACCATGTCATATGCAAGTCAGTAAAGCTCGCATCCCCTCGGATCCTATTTGAACCATTTTGGTTTTAGGCTTATCTTCAGTAGTTTGCGGATTAACGGTCTTCTAATATCCTCTAAAATATTATGAAGAAATCTCAGGCGTGCAATTTTTAGGAAATCATCTCAAGAAATTTGCTTATACCGTCACAGAAGGTGGTATTTAAATTTTTGAAAAGCACATGGTTAAGGTTATAGTTACGCACGTTGGTACGCAAATTGGTACGCACTGCTGAAATTTAAAGCTGCTTCTCTCGAGTAGGAGACCGAATTTCCTACCGCTGGTCTATAACTGTTACTGTGTAGTCTGGCCCTTATTCGCGTACACATCTCGCGACATGGTAGGTATCTTGGGAGTGGCAACAATTTCCTATTTGGACCAAACGTCAGGCACCGCTATAAAGATACGACATTTGCTACAACGAATATGTGACGACGTGATTCTGGGACATGTAAATTTGTTGCAGTTTCTGTTAAAATAATTTGGTTTTTATTATCATATTCATTCCAGTCATCTTTCAAAAAGGATTATGTCTTTACATGGTCTTCATGTATGGAAATATATATATCTTTAAATGTATGGAATTTGAATCTCAAATTTGGGTTAAGATTATTTTATAATTCCATAGTAGATATTTGAAATTTGCTTAGGTGTTTTTTCTTTGATTAAAAAAAATGTTTAATACGATAGGTTTCAGGTTATTTCCTGAGTGGCTAATAGGGGTTAATAACGATGAAAGATCTAACAAATATTAGGAACTAATATTTACATAAAGTTTGGTCGAAATAATTTAAAAAAACCAAAATTTTATTCAATCAATATAATAAATAATACGTTCGTTCTTAAAACCTTAAATTTCGGAAAATTCGGAAAGGACCGAAATATACTGCATAAGATTTACTTAAATCTGATATCCTACAGCATGCGGAATGGTTTTACGGTGAAAGAACGATATTCAGACTTATTTATCGCTTCGAGATCCGTGAAAAATGGTAAGCTGCGCAAAATAAATGTGATTGAACAACCTGATTTGAAATTCAGATTAAACTTTTTTTACACGTTTTACCATTTTAATTAATCAATGCCAGATATACATTTTGAGGAACGATTTTACTATGAAAAACTTAAGTTTTGACAATTTTTGTTTACAAAATTTTATTATTGTACGTACTAAAAGGACGATCATTGAATAATTATGGAAACAGCGGCGGCAAAGAAATGAGCTGACTAGAAATTTCGAATAAGTAAGTCGAATTCTAATATACCTATTCTATAAATTCACAAATTTTCAAATTACCGCAAAACCTTACTAAATTATCAAATGATTAATTAATTTACTACATATATACTAATATTAAAATTTCATAAACTCTTTCTAAAAAATACTCTACTAGCAGTGTTCAAATACACTTACAATAACATTAAATATTAGGCACAGATAAAATTATTGTGCATAACCATTGTTTCAGCAGTTGTTTACAACTTACCTCTTCTGCAGGAGTTAAAGTTAATCTTACTACTATTATAATTGTGAAAGTTTGTGAGGATGGATGGATGTGTTACTCTTTCACACAAAAGGCTGAACAGATTTGGATGGAACTTGGTTTGCATATTATATACAATTTATCATATTGATGGTTAAATTGTAACTACTTGTAACATATTAGAAAAGTAAATTTGAATAGAATATTAATATATATTTCATTGACAAGGAATTATTTTTAACTTATAACATGCAATACTTGATTGAGAATGAAAATTTACAAAAATGAAAAATATAAATATATTTAGTTACCTATATTTGGAAATAACCAATGTGTTCAATGTTTAAAATGCAAATGATCTAAATGAATGACCATACATACCTTCTCCTACAGCCAACACATGGAATGCTTTGATTGAGAACGTTAAATATATCAGAGGCGTCAACTCTAAGAGCGGCTTTGAGTTCGTCTGTGGTCAGGACTCTATATTTTCGCATGAATTCTTCGTATTCACGGCCTTTCACTTGCGGGTTGTCGCAGATCAAGCCCATTGCGTTTAGATCCATTACCATCTAAAAACATACGATTAGACGATAAGTCTAGACAAAGACACAATATTTTTATAAAATAAGGTCACCTGGGAAACGTCACAGCTTACGACGGACATTTAATTAATTAATCCAGTTCCGTGAGTTTAATTATCGGATACCATCTTTACCAACTCTCTTACCAACCGAAACTATCAATAAAATGTAATAAACTGTAGCACATGACTAATTTTCTATCTCCGAGTAATAATCTACGTTTGTGGTAATGTCAAATATCAAACCAACTTACTGTAAGGTTTTCGTAAATAGATAATGGCAATTGCCGCCTCTTAATTACTGGCTCTTTTTCGCTGTTGTAAATATCAACTAATTTCGCCATTTTTATGATTAATCACATAAAATCGCCGACAAAATATACAAATATTACAAAATGACGGGTGATTATAATGACGGCCAAGATTGTACAAATTTACACGTCGTGTTGGGCATAGATAAAAAAAATATTCTACGACAGCAAGAGAAAGACGAAGATAAAAAATATTATCACATTTAATTAATTAAGTTGAAATATCTCCATCCCTTTTAAATAACACAGTATTTGTGGAATAAATTCAATATATAGGTAGGTACATACATACCGATTTATTTATATTGTTACAAGAATTTTAATTAATAGCAAACTTTTGTTATTTTAAAAAATATTTTCTGTTAAAACTTGTGGTTTTTATAAAACAACAATTTTTACTAAGAAAAATGAAGATTGAACCTGAAACAAAGTTTCAGCAATTAAAAAAAAGGAACATTATTAGTAATCAATTGAAATTTTCAGTCCGAACAATAATATTTATAATTACGCTTCAATTATTTTCAGTGGATTTCAATCAAGTAATGTTCTTATCTGTGATTTCAATAAACGGAAGATCGTCTAACCTGTATAATTATACAAGTACGCTGGACTGACGATAAGCCGGGCCATCGTGAGGCGATTTGATTAATTTTGATTTTCGCCATTTTGGCGCTGATTGCCTCTGATCGCAGAAGTGGGTGGGAACGGAACTGACAATAGAGATGGGAGTTACGTCAAATTTAGTTCTCTTCCCATGCGTAGCGGGGCTTCAAATAGGAATTATTACAGAGCTGTCATTTCAAAGGGTATCGTACGTCCATATTATACAGGTCAGTGGCTGCAGCCAATCAACGCAGATAGGTACAGTAGGGATGAAAGTAGAAAACGTAATGTAAACTTTGGATTTCGACGATAACTTTCAATTTCCGATTGACCGAAGTATAAATGTGTAAGCGCGGTCGTTTTGAGAAATATCGGACGCTCGCCTCCGAGCGGAGACATCGGGTTATTGAATTTGGGCGACCGACGGGTTAGCTTGTACGTCTGAAAACATTTTGAGATACACTGAAATAAGTCTGTGAAAGAGTTAACCTATAGATGGGAAAATTTTTAAAGTTAAAAATGGGACTGTTCCATTTCCTTTACTTAATAGTCGTTGTTGAAGAAAGTCTTTGCATCAAAATTAGTAATAAACAGTCATTAGAGAAGCCATTTTGGCGCTGATTGCCTCTTATCGCAGAAGTGGGCGAGAACGGAACTAATAATAGAAATAGGAGTTACGTCAAATTTAGTTCTCTACCCACGCATAGCGGCGCTTCAAATAGGAATTATTAAGAGCTGTCATTTCAAAGGGTATCGTCTGTGCAGTCTATAAATATACATGTCAGTGAATTTTACCTTTCAGGGGTTTAACATTTATTCTTTAACCTTCATACAAAATTACTCTACCCTACCCTCTCCTTAGGGTAAAATAACTTTTTAAAGTAAAGAATAAACTTTTTTTTTACTATTATAGGGTCCACTATGAATAAGACAGGAAAAGGGGGAGGGTAACTCAAGGTGAAAGTTAAAGTTACTAACTTGGAGTCATGTACCTTTGGATAGACAGTCTAAATTAAGGGCAGGGTGACGCCTGCTGGGTAGACCAATAATTACTATAGTATAGTAACTCACCAAAACGATGGTAGCAAAAGTACAACTTAACACACAAAAACCTGTAGCTTATGTTTACACTTATGGCACACTGTCTTACAAAAGCAATTAACAAATTAGGATCATCAAACATACTCTCACCTATTAACTTATTCTGCCTGTGGAGATCAATAAGATCGTCGTGCACATCGTGCCTGTCCACAAGCTGCAGGTAGCCCAGGAGTTGTCCGATGGTCGCTTCACTGTCATTGCCCTTCCATATCTCTAGTAGCCTTCCGAATTTGTCTGTGTATTCATTTATGCTTACTTCTAGCTGTGACGAGATGTTCACCAGTGATGCTATGCCTCTCCAGTCTCTGTAACAATAATGATACATTGATATTGTATGATTTAAAAGATTGAGAAAATTATAGTCCATAAAATATAGCTTGATACCTGAGACAGTAAGCTAATGAACAAATAATAAATTAAAATAAATAATTTAAATTACCTTTGTTTATTTTACTATTATCTCTTTAATTACACGTTCCACTTTTTTTAAAACGATGTCATACTGACAAACATCTCAGGTATCAAGCTATATTTTATGGACTAGACAATTCAGCACAAATATTTCACAGGTAGTTTCCACATAGCATCTATCCTGGAGAATCTGCAAGGGATTGATTCATAGGGAGAATATACAATGGTTTGATACATGATTCATTAAAATTGTGATACAAATTGTCTTACAGCTCGAATGACTCAGAGTCATTCATTAACCTTAATGGTCCCTTAAGTAATTATAGATGACACTCATCTCCATAGGAATAAAGACGATTATTTTGTTTGTTAATGAACATTAACGTTAAATGATGTCTCTGAGTGCGGCAGTTAGGAAACAACCCAAATGCCTCCAGGCTACTTTATAAAAATCCTTCCTAGAACATTCTACAACTAAACTGCTGGCTATAACGACCAAGCTAATTGGCGCAAAAATATCCCAAATGAAAGGGGAAAAGGAAAGAACAATGAAAAAACTCTGGATACTATGATAAGCCATCAGTCTGAAAAATATATTTATTGACTTGGTAAACATATAAACACCTACCAGTGTGAGACTCAAATAAATGCAGAAGTAATGATTTGCTAGCAATATACAGCGAATTACTCTTGCTAGGAAGGGTTTCGTAATGACTTATTCACCAATGTTTATTTACGTATCGCGTTGAGCGCTGTTGACTGTCCTTCTTGATGACGACTTACCTGTATCTTGCCACGCCGTCTGAGCAGACATTTTTCAAAACCTTTTTCGTGTTGAGAAGAGACGATAACAAATTCTTGGATTCCTCCGAGAGTCGTGATAGTGGCACTCTGTTTAGATCTATGTCCCCATCCATTTTGGAAATCTCAGATCACTAATTAATGCTAAACTTTGTTTTAACAGCACTCGCACTCATAAGGAACGGTTAATTAAAGTTTTTGTAATAAATGTTTTACGAATTCAGCTTATTAAGAAAAACAAGTAAAATGTTTATTTCACGTTCGCAGCGTTCTTTTGATAGTTTATTTTTTTTTTGAAATTGTCAATGTCATAAGACTCATTTAAAGTTCTGATTTTCCTTAAGCAATGAATTCTAGGGATTTGGCCAATATTTTATACTTTTAATCATAAAAACGGTTTTTCGTCCATTGTACTTTATTGATGCAAGTTTTTGCTATAAATCTTGGTTTTCTTTATTTTTAGGTTGTACGACACTTCAGACTGGTATCATGTTGCTTTTGCTACTTATATCTTTAAATAAACAAACTAGCTTAGCATAAAATAAATATATTTAATAATAGCTCTTGATATTTTTGTCTTGAGATTTTGCCACATTTTAAGTAAGTAAATTATTAAAATTTAAAATGAAATAACAGATAATCAAGATATTATGTCAAAGGCAGACAGGGTCCTGCTCAGGCTAGAGTTATGGATACAGAATTCTGGGTTAAAGTTCATTCAGCTTCAATGACAATCTCAAAGGATCGGATCCAACCCTGAAAATAATCTTAAAAAAGCCCACACTGGCAACACTTCCTGACCATAATAGCTAGTTGCAGCCCTTTTTAGGTCCCACTGTTGGGCACAGGTCCATTACATCAGGAGCATACATGACCACACTGCTCCAATGTGGACTGATGGACACCTAATATATTTATATATTATTATTTTAGAAATGATAATCTTGCTAACATATAATTATTAATCAATAAAATGGTAAAAATAAAACAATCACAATTTTACTAACAGATCATTTATTTAATTAAGTTATTTTAGGTCCCCTTTCATGTATCATAGCTTTATTTCTCCTCAACACTTGGCTTACATCTACAATATCTGGATCGTTCTCATCTGCAAAGTCATCCAGCCTCTTTCTAAGCAGCTGTTTCAATTCAGAGACACTGCTGCCATCGAGCGCTGATATCCCAATGACATTCTGAAATGTTATAAGTTGTTCAGGCCTTACTTCTTCAGGTAACGATTCAATTACACTGTCTATATTTGCCAGCGAGTGCTTTACGTCCTTGAGTATTTCCTCAGCACCTTCTAGATCCATTTTATTGACTGCCAGTATAGCAGGCTTCTCCAACAATTCCTTGTCATAAAGTTCTAGTTCCTTGTTCAGTAGCAATACTGTCTCTAAGCAGGTCCTCGAGGGATGTTTGGGGCTCAACTGGAAGCCTTGTACATCAGCTATGAACAACAGAAGCTTAGTTCTTTCTACATGTTTCAGAAACTTATGTCCCAGTCCAACGTTCATGTGGGCGCCTTCAATCAACCCAGGTAAATCAGCAATAGATATCTGTCGCAGGTCATCAAATTGTATTATCCCTTTATTTGGTTTTATAGTTGTGAATGGAAAGTTTGCAATCCTAGGTTTCGCTTTCGATATAGCCTTCAGCAGAGAACTTTTGCCAGCATTTGGAAAACCTACCAGACCTATATCAGCGATTAGTTTCAAATCTAGCCTGACGTGGTGTGTTTGTCCAAAATGTCCCAAGAAACTGTTCTGAGGGTTTCCACCAGGGCCGCCTCTCGCCAGGATAACTGTTTCACCTTCTTTATCTATGGTTCCCAGCACTTTACCGTCTTCTCTGTATACTGTTACACCGAGCGGTACCTCTAGTTTTACGTCTGCCCCAGGTTTGCCGACTATTTTGGTTTTACGGCTGTCTTCGCCATGACCAGCACTGATGGTCTTTGCTCGATGCCTGCTCATTACGTTCTTTAAGCTGGCGTTTTCCTTGCCTTCGCAGTATACACATCCTCCTTGACCCCCGAGACCTCCATACTTGGGGGTACCGGTACCCCCCGTCCCTCCTTTCACATGAAGACGTACGGAATCCAGAAATTTGCTCCGAAGATAATTTCGAGGTCGTTTTATCTCTTTTACGGCCAGCAATGTTCTCGTCAAGAAAACCATTTTGAATTTTAAATTATAATATTTTCAAAATATTATTTTGAAAGAATATTTAATTTTACTCTCATATTAATTTAAACTCATTTTCCAGAAGTTTTGTTTGAGGTTACTTTGTTTTGTGTAGTTAGGTACTTTTGACGTTAGATAAATGACATTAGTATTAGGTGACAACTTGACAAGAGTGACACTGACTATTAAAATGATAATGTCAATAGGTAATGTCCATCAGTGCTGCCTTGGATTCTGAGCTAATTAGCTCCTCTTAGTTGTTTATGTTGTTATAATTATGTATTTTAAATTCTATCAAAATAAATAATTTAAGCGCTATCAAAAGTATTTGATTCTTCAGAATATATTTTTAATGTAAAAGTTTGATAATGAATGTTTGTTTCATAATAAACATCTAGGACTAGGAAGTACGAATCAAATGCTCAAGCTTTTGTTATCATTATAATGTCAAATGATGTCACTGTCAATTTTGTATCGACCCGATAACAACAGATAGACAGCCATTATCAATACCCTTGCCGGGTAATTTTGTGTTGTAAATTAGGTACTTTTAAGAATAAAAAATGCAGTAAAATGTCGTTTCTACCACTTCTCCTTATTATATTTTTACAAGCTACCCCTTTAGTTTTGTGTAGTGATGGCGAACGTTCACCGTTTTACCAGAAGTGCGTTAAAAACTGCCTCAGTGCGAATTGCACTAAATGTAATTATTTTAAAAATATTATATTAGCGTAGAATTTATGATTTTATAGCTACAATTGAACAGAATTTGTGTTGCTTTACCAACTAGTGCCATAAAACTACAACTTTCGATCAGTTAGAAATTTTATAAAAAACTAATTTATGTACTTATATATTTTAAGTATTTTTATTTAGATCACAATTTACAGTAATTTGCACTATGGCTAAATAAATCTCGCTCTCTCTTTCTCTAAAAATATACATGTTAATATAAAAATTTGTTTTTCGATTTGAATTTCCAGCGGGAATATCATTCTTGCCGAAGGCTACGAAGCTTCAAGATGAATGGAGTCGAATGATGAAGTGGAGCTGCTACGACGAGTGCTGCTACCACTGCATGTGGAAGACTGTCGAGGGTTTCCTTGAACGAGGCTTTGAAGTTCCCAAGTTTCATGGCAAAGTAAGATATTAGTTATTATTTTAAATTAATTTCAATAATTTAAAATTTAATACTGTTGAGATGAGACTCTCTTAAGTCAGTTTCAGTAGTCAATTTGGATCCATCTTTGGGTTTTGATGCTTGGTTGCCAAGCAAAGTCTATTATTTTAATGCAATTTTAAAGAGTATTTTCACAACTAAACATTATCTATTTAAATCCAAATTTTACTTATAAATTTAACATTGTGAGTCAATTGCATTATTACTACTTGCAGGTTATATTGGTTATTTTTGTTCTTCAATTTTAGTGTTTGCTTTAATTATCTAAATTAAAATCATTTTTTCTATTCCACAGTGGCCTTTCAAGAGGATCCTGGGCATCCAGGAGCCAGCCTCAGCGTTCGCCTCACTCTTGAATCTCCTGAGCACTATCTTCATGCACACCCTCATCATAAAACAGTTTCCCATATCGGACACCCCCTTGGTACTGTTCTGGCATGTGTTCATTGCGGTAAGAAGCATTTACTTTTTTCTTTTTTCTTTTGTCAGTAACCCATTAATGACCCACTACAGGGTCGGGTCTTCTCTAACAATGAGAGGGATGTAGATCTTAGTCCGTCACACTGGTCTACTGCGGGTTGGTGGACTTCACATACCTTTGAGACATTTTTTGTGACCTCTTAGGCATGCAAGTTACCTCACGATGTTTTTCCTTTAAATTCTTCTACCGTAAAATATTTTGTATAATGAAATAACTTTAGAAAAACTACAAAAATATTTTAGATGTGGGTGTTAAATTTTTTAGTTCGATTTTTTTATACTATTGCAAAGTTTCAACTTGCTTCAAAGTTTTAAAGTATGTCAAAATTATGTTCAAAGTTTCCATTACATACTAACATACTAAAATACAACAGAAGCGAATAAAAGCGTGTTAAAAATAATAAAATTTTGTATAGATAGACATGTCGATGGATGTCTGTTACTTTTTAATGCAAGAACTTAGAGATGGGCCTGGGAATTTCTTTGGGAAATAGAGTATGACTTTTTTATTAACCACGAACGCAAAAGAAGGGGTGTTACGAGTTTGAGGTGTCTGTCAGTCTGTCTGTGGCACCGTAGCTCGCGAACTGATGAAGCGATTTCAATTTAGTTTTTTTTTTTGTATGAAAGGTGAGTTACAGGCGAGTGTTTTTAGACATGTTTTATGAAAATCGGTTGAGTCGTTTAAAGGGAACTTGGGTTATTGTGTCGGGGTTTTTTTAATGATAAGTTATGGTAATTTGGCGTAATTTTTTTCCAGATTTGTATGAACGCCTGGATGTGGTCTATCATCTTTCACTCTAGAGACAACGCCTTCACTGAGTTCATGGACTACGCTTGCGCTTTGTCTATGGTTATGGCACTATTTGTAGCAGCTATTGTTCGGTAACTATATCCTATGTATGTAACTGCACACCACAAAAATTGCTTATGCGATTAAAATTATCATATTAACGTCATCACAACATACAACAAAAAATAAGCATTGCTATAAAACATTTTATTTTGGCAATGATGAGTTGATTAATATTATTGATAGGGTGCATAAAAATTTTTGCGAATTTTGGTCCCCAGACGGCGTCGCCGAAACGGCTAGATGCTTTAGCCCTTTTTGATTGTTGTAAAGGCCTTTACATTCTAAAAATATACCAAATCATTTATTTATATTCCCAACTTAAATCTTAACACCAAATTACTTGGTTAGTATTTCAAAAATTAGGAGATTAATTAAATTTAATTTTCATTAACAAAAAAATAATCTTCTTTATTCCTATTGGCATAAGTGTCATCTAATTACTTAAGGGTCCAGTAAC
>DWIY01000518.1:0-12839 GCA_018248615.1 Erynnis brizo brizo
AATATTATGTATGTAGGTATTTGAAAACGTTTGTACCTATTCCACGAAGTTTGTACCTATCGAACGAAGCAACGAATTGTAAGCTACCTACTGAATTAATAAAAACAATCCTTAAAACATAAATTTAGATTTTAATCCAAACATTATTTTCACACGATATCCACTAATGAAATATTTAAATGCCAAAACCCTCAAACACAAATAAAAAAGGTAGAAATTCAGGTGACCGTGCCACCGAGACACAAACACGGGCACCTCAAATACAACGCCAAAATCTAAGCTACTGGGCTATCAAGCTATTACCGAGGTATGTAAAATTTTCGCAGATTAAGGAATAAAAGTTTTACAGGTAAAGGAATTTTTTTTCCAGATAAAGGAATAAAATTTTCATATATAAAGGAAAAAAAAATCACAGTTAAAGGAATAAAATTTTCACAGATAAAGGAATACAATTTTCACAAATAAAGGAAAAAATATCACAGATAAAGGAAAAAAACATCACAGATAAAGGAACAAAATTTTCAAAGATATTAGTTGTCAGTACTGGTCACCCAATCATGGCTGTTTTACAGGTTCTAGGCTAGCTGTAGGTCTCAACTAGTATTTCCAGTCCATCAGAACTTATTTGTTATTGCAACCGTCCACGTGTAACTCCGTTTACATTTATCGCGTGTTTTCAAATAATATTATTGTAAGAACTTACCTAATGGTGCCTAGGTTGCCTATAACTGAACTTTACAAACTTCGGGAGTATTGTGGCAACAAGCCCGAAAGCTAACTCATTGTTATTGGCAAAATATTTCACATATTTTCATACTTGTATTAATAATAGGTCTATTTGGCCTTCAGTAAAAAAAGTTTTAAAACAATAAATTTTCCAAAAATTTTTAATGTAGATTTTTAGAAATTCGGGTTGTAATTTTCACTTTGCTGTCTTGTATCTTAAAGTGCGAGCACCACATACTCGTAGAAAATAGAGCGTAATCAGATTTTTTTTTTGAAAATTCCTCCTCTGAGTTATTTCACATTGAAAAAGAAGTAGGTAAATTTCCTACAATTTATGAAGAAACCTTTTGAAAACAACGATTTACGGGTATGAAACAAACTTTTTCCCAAAAACAAAGCTATTTTAGTTTTTTTTTTCCTCCTAATTGCCCATAATTGCACATAAATAACGATGGGATGCCTGGATTTCCACGAGATGTTAAGTAAACATTCGCTTATTAATTGCGAATGCAGGATCGCGGACGGTAGGGGCGTGGCGGTCGCGCCCACTGTGCCTGGGAATTCGCTTTTAGCCCATTGTTTGAGCAAAGCAAATAATAAACAATAACACCATAATTTACTCGATTAAATTGATTTTAAGCGAAACCTCTACTAACTGATAATGTAGGATTGAAAGTCTTCATAATTTTGAAGCTGTGGTTTAGAGTACTGAATTTTATAAATATCTAAACTAACTAACTAAAATAGGCTAACGTAATAGTAATAAGCGTTACTGAAAAAATTTTGTTCTCTATACTTAGCTGAAAAATTTCTCAAAAACAACAAGACTTTAATTTTAACTGTAGATAAACTGCGAAGGTTTCCACAGATTTATAAAAAAGGACGTTATTAAGAAAGACAACAAGTTAGTTCTATATAAAGAAATCTGTAATAACGCTATAAAAAAACGACATCGAACAAGCTAAAGAGCACTTAGATAGAAAATCGAATACGAATCGAAGTAGATTTAGAATGGCTAACACAGCTTAGCGAAGATTTTGAAGAACACATTGAAGAATGTAACGGAGAAAGGCAGTGGGACTTGTTCACACGCGCAACCGAATAGTTACCAGAGCAACGACACCGAGCCTCTTTATAACACACGAAAGAACGGACGGATAAACATTGACGATGTTATGAAATCAGATTCTTGACGTTCGATTAGCAAAAATGTCGCTGGCGCCAGGAAAGTAATACATTCTACAAAATAAAAAATGTTATGAAATACCTGTAAATATTTTGTTTTAGAGACCAACAATGGTCATCAACTTAGAGAGTAGAGACAGTCACTACGATAATTTTAACGAAAATTAAGGTATTAATAAGAAAAACTGTTAATAATATGCAGAGGAGTTCCTTATACAAAATTAGAAATGCAAAACGATCTAATACACAAAGTAAAATAAAGACTACAACATTTGAGCTATGTAATGTATCCAGTAAACAGCTCACAAAATTAACGAGATACTTACATTGTAGCAAAATTATTCAGATATCTGATGTTGTAAAAGAGCCAGCCACCTCGCTCTGACACACAAACACTGCACTTTATTTGCCGCCGATATAAGCGATTAACGGCATAATCATTGACTGTAGTTAAAAACATGAATTAAGCACAAAAAAGATTAACTTAAAAATTATACTGAACAATTCTTAGAACACGGGCCAAGAATGCAGCCTTGAGCGACCCAAGACCACCATAGAAAATAAACAACAGTTCAGATCTACTTAAGGCCTCACCACTAACATTAGTCACCTTAGTCGGAACAGATAAATGAAGTAACAATAAAATCGTCTGTGACGTATCAAATTGAGGGCACACCTCCATAATAAACATGCCTCGGCGCTTTGAGTGTCACCACTTATTACAAGTCAGAGAGCACTCTCATCCCGATAAAGTTAGAATGAAAACGTTTCCCAAAACCTTTGTACTCAAGTCTCTATTAAAAACCAATAACACAGTACTTAAAGCCAAACGAAGAGTAGATTGACACTTTTATCGCGACAATAAATTTAATGAAGACCGATAAAGATCAAATGACAACCATACGAATAACATTACAAAACAAAATAATTAATAAGACTTCGTTGCCAATAACACCGAATCATTTGTATGATATAATGCCTCAATATCATCAGCGATTGATAAACGTAGGCGATAATTACGTAACGACTAGATAATAAGAAGTCGAGTGCGGTCGCTGACTTGAGAAGTGAGCCGGCAATTTTAAAGTGCAGAGCACTCGACAATGGTGCATTTGAGCTCATAAAAGGGTAGTGAACACCCACCTAACGAGAGCGGACAAAGACAAACAGTGACCAGTTATATTCGTGTCAGGCGAGCGGCGCCGGCGCCACGATAACGTGACGATAACGTTAATGGATACCGTCGTTATCGCGACACTCAGCCGATACCCGCGAGACGGGACCGAATCACTTAAAACGACGCAGCCGAGAATTCACCGAACCCTTCCCAAACGAGAACGCATTAAAGCACAAACTCTGTTGACGGACGACCTCTTTGTTAGTTAAGCGACTTCCACTCCGTGTAAATGGAATGAATGGATTCGGGGAAGCACGTGAGAAAGACCGTAATGGACCCGATCGGAATGTCAATGTCAACCGTATCGGAAAAAAGGAAGGGACGAAATGGTGGCCATCCATTCAGTGGGCCGATGGAGCACGGAACGATCCAGAATTATATTAAGATATCAGCGGATCAATAAATCTGCTAAAAGTAAAGCATTCTCAATTTCAAATGTATAAAAAGCTAAATGTAACGTCGGGCTCTGATTAGACTCATCAAGACAGGAAATTGCATTAAAACAAGATAGTTCTCCCGACCGAACTGTTTTATATAAAAAGAGTATAATAAATTATAATTAAAAATAAAAGTTAAAAGCGATGAATCTTTCGGAAATTTGAAAATAAAACAAAATATCTTAGACTGTAAACCTTATTTTAAAAAAGATTCTGGCCACCGAAGAGATGAGTCAGCCGTCAAATTTGGACTAGTCCAATTTGCCGAAAGTTCGTTTAATGAATAAATAGGGGCTGATTAGAAAGGGGCGTGTAAAGCGTAGACAGTTAACGACTGCTGAAATATATGGGGTGGGAACCGTCTGGAGTCCTGGGAAACCCTATGATGAAGGCTGGGAGGGATTCCCGGGCAATAAAGAGCCAAGTTTTGCACCCCCGCCGACATTGATTGTAACTAACGGGATTTCCTGTGACGATCATGTTTTAATAGCCAACGTGTTCAAAGGTTGATGAACCATTTTCTGTGCCTAATCACTGATTGTTGCTGCTTTTATAAAACGATTTCTTATCGTTTTAATCCCATAATTACGAATCCCAGAAACCCAGATTACAAAATTAGTTAAAATTATGGTAAGTACGTGCGTCTGCGTACTGCAGAAAACAACATACGTTTTAGTTCGTACAGTTCAAAATTTCAAACAGATACAAAATAAATAGATTTCCGGTACAATTAAATATGCTAATAACCAAATTGGATGAGACGATTGGTTGTAAAACGGAACAGTGAACACCGTAATCAGATTAAGAGCTCACAGAATAAAAATTTCTCCGCAGCTTAAAAGGGCTACTTTGGATGTTTTAGCACCTCGGCGTTCGGTACAAAAAGCACGTGCTGCGTATTTAATCGCTTCATTGTGCTGTTGAGAGATCAGAAATATGGTCGAGGGGCTTATTAAAAACAAATACATCCCGCTGCGGGTCGCGGGAGGAGAAAAAAGCCGGTGTTTGGCGTGCCGTGAGCATTAATAATGTAGTTCAAAGATGGCGGTGGAATGCGCTGGCCCACTAGGGCTGCGCAAGAGCTGCTACTATCGATCAAACGAGCACTCGCATCGGAATTTATTTGGAATTTCGTGCGGTATTAACGTTTGTAAATGCGGTGACTTTAGTAAGATTTAAGTTTGTCTTTTGAGTACGTCTGCTAAATAATCTAAGCCTTTGACTGAGTTTGATGATTTTTTTTAGGTTTAGTTTTAAAGTAACTGAGATCTAGATGATTACTAGATGTTTTAATGACTGTTTTTATAAATTTAATCGAAATTTTAACGAGAAGAGAAAGGGAATGTGTCGTTTCATTAAAATTAAAGTAAAAGTTAATGTAGCTAAATATACTTAAAGTTGTGTGCATTTCCGTGCTGCATATGAGAAAAACATTCAATAAATAAAATATGCTTATCATTGGATCAAAATATTAAAATAAAATAATTATTTAGCGTCATTAGTTGCGCATCACCACATCGTAACAAATTGCATTTAAAGGATGCAATTAACAGTGGTTATTATAATAATATACGTATGAATAAATGCAAACTTGCGATTGCCGAGATAAATATCTCTGCCGGAGTAAATTGTTTGATTCAATAAAGTAGTGTATCAAGTGATTACGTGTGTAGAGGCGTATTGTACCGTGCCGTGTCGACACCCATTCCTGCATATTTATCGAGTATTCGAGAGGCAAGGATGCGCGTACGATTGCGTTTCGTTGCAGTACCAACACTATTAATATTGCAGTCTGGTTGTCTGTCTGCAGCGCTTATAAAAACCTTCGACTGAGTAGAATTACGAAATGTACAAACGCTAAAGATCAGGTCGATAGTCAAATCTCTCTCCCTGTACATGCTCAGTCATCTTAGCTTTAACGACGAGGAAGATACAAGATATACTTAGGAAAGAAATAACTCATCATTTTAGAAGAAGTAGGTACTAGATAAAGGTAAAAATAAAAGACATATTACTAAAAAATAAGAGACATTCTACTAGAGACTTAACGTAGGGATTACCTACATCCTTCAAAATTGTCAACGCAATTGTACATTTCCGGTAAAAAATTACAATCATTAGGAATGTGCCTGTTTGATTGGTTTAGGCATTAAAGAAGTACTTGAAGAAGGCTGTTAAAGGTACATTGGTTCAATCCAGAGAAGGCTGCAACAAAACCACGTCGCATAGACACATAAATGTTTACAAATGTTTGTGATTACGACATTATCGCATGCCTCGATGGTGTTTAACAAGCAGACAGACAGACAGGAATACATAATTGTGTCCTTAAATATCAGGGAACTCCTGCATGACTAAAAAATCACGTCGTGCTTGGCTGGTAGACTTCTTAGTATCCTTCATCAGAAGGCAGTCTTAAAATAGCAATTAACATGCATGAAATAGAATATATTCTTAAGTAAAATAATTATGGAGATTTTTTTCATAACGTCATTAAAAGTAACTAAATTTAAAAGTTAATATGTTGTAGGTATTATATTCACCCCAAATATATTTTTTGTAAAATTTAGTACCTAATGTTTTTTTAATTGTGCATTTTTTGCGTAACTAATGAAAAACAAAAGACCCCAACCCTTATATTAAAACTTTGTTTTTGAACCCTAAAATCACAACCTGTATTATAACACCATTAGATAATGTCACTAATACTAATGACGTATACGTACGTTTGCCGTATGCAAACTTAAGGATAGTGCTAATTTTTAACAAAATACGTTTTCTTCCATACAAATCTTAACTGATTACTTAACGTTCAAAATTATGGACATAGTTCCCAATTCGTAGCTGGATTCAACGTATATGTGTAAGTGACGCAATAACAAACTAGTCGATACGATATAATACTGGCGCGGTTCCCATCACTAGGCATCCCTAATTTCCTGGAAGCCGCGGCGCCGGCCCGGTCGGATTCCTGCGCCGCTTTTCGACGATCTACGATCTAACAGGACCGCCTCGCCCATAGATACAGGGAGGAAATAGAACGGCAATAGCAGTGGATCACTAATGGAATACAAACAATTCTACCAAACACATTTGTTTAGAATTCACTGTGGCTGCATGTTCTTCATGGCTTGTGTTTCGTATGGGGGATATAGTTGCTGGATAATTTATTTGAGGCGAACATCTTAATCCTCATTAGAAGTTAGATAGAACCTTTGATAGGATTTTTGTGTCTATTTGAGATTGTATGCGGACGACAACGGGCTGCAGTGACCACCGTGTAACATCATGTGGCACGCCTTTTTGCTTCTCAATTACTTTTTTAAAAAAGCTTCTCAGATAGCAGCATTCACGCCCCAAATCATTCTATCACTCTACTATGTATTCTGGCGATGAGAGCGATAGCATGAGCTAATATGCGCTTAGTCGAACAAAATGTAGGGTACTCCTACATAGCCGTTCTATTTACTTCCCATTTCTATGGTCTCATCTCATGCGGCTCAGGCCCTAACAAACCCGCTTTGTAACCGCCGTTTATCTACACCAGATTACTTTTCAATTACACTAAACTATACAGCCTCTTGGTACCGAGAATTTATTGTCGTTAAAGCACTTATTCATAACTAGACCTTGCCCGCGGCTTCGTCCGCGTGGATTTTAGAACTTGGTCCAGAGAGGGATAAAAAGTGTCCTATATGTTAATTCAGATTATAAACTACGTGCATACCAAATTTCATCCAAATCTGTTCAGCCGTTTTTGCGTGAAAGAGTAACAAACATCCGTCCATCCACACACATTTCACATTTAAAATAGTACTAGAATTCCGCTCTTCTTCCCATCACTTCACTGAACGATAATTTAGCTATTTAAATCTACCAAATTAATTCTCGCAGATTTATAGAATTACATGGAAATTACTCTCAAGTTACGTGACAAAGAAATCTAAAAACACAAACACTATGTCTATGCGTAAGTCAGTACACACTAGAATTATTTTTGTTTGGATTAGTGGATTAGATATTGAGAAAAGTGCGCAATCATAAGTCACAAGTGTCACACACAACACCCTGTTACCTAACAATAACACAGACTATTCTAGACCAGCTAGTAAAAGCAGTAATTAATTAATAACGAAAATGATAAACGTTTTAAAGAAATATAACTTATCAGACAGCAGACACCTAACTGAAGATACAGTTCTAGCCTATTATCAATCATTTTTCCTTTAAAAGGAATTTTTGTTCCTTTCGCAGCCAAGATTGAGGAAAACGCAATTCCCAGTAGTTCCTCTCACTTCTGAATTCTACGTAAAGATAATTATTTCATTGCTGCATTTGTCAACTTTATCAGGGTAATAAAATTACATACACTTTCAAGCTAATAGCTGTGCCGAGTCAGGTTCACTTCAAGTCAGATTCTTTATATTGGAATGTCGCAATAGAGATTCGTATAGAACAGGAATTATTTTTCTTCCTATAGGCCTAAGGGTAATTATGTACACTTGAATATCTCGCTACTTTTGAGGTTAATTCACACGGTATAAAGACAAGAGTAAGGTACAGTAGCTTAATTTGAGGATTTGAGGAGTAAAAAATATATAAGCAAGCGAGCGCCTTAGCCACCTGTATCTTTAATGGACAGTTTGACCCTACAGCCGATGGAAAAATATACTTTAAGCCGCAAACATAACAATACTCTGTCTGAATATGGAAAAGGATCAGTGTTAGTTGGTACCTCATACGCCTCAAAGGGTTTTCGCCTCAAAACCGGCTGAACTACAATGGTTTGCCGCATAGAATCACTCTCCAAGTACCAGGCGCCCATGACTCTAAGGAGGACTGATTAACAAGTTGAAGGTGAAAGGTGAACGACACCGCGAAACTGTCACGCAATACAGATATTTGAACTTTTACGCCGGCGTATCGAGATTGTGCGTTTATCGTGTTCCCAAATTAATAAACTTTGGAAACAAAAAAATAAAAGATGTCTAATTCTGCTTATTACTTTTGATTTGTGCATAATTATGACATGTCGTTGGTGGTCTTGTGTATAAGTATCGAGCAGTGTGAGTTATCTGTATATTTATAAGTACTTACACCTAAAAAGACGCCAAAATACTTCCTTTACTATGCCCATCCAATCCTTAATTCTCACAAGTCGCTCAAAGTCATTCTTAGTGTCTTTTTATAGTTCATAGTCCAGAAATAATTTTTTTTTAAACTTTTTTTGTATTCCAGTCCAGAAGTAAAATACTTACTTAATAAACTATTTTTTTTAAATTCTTTTTTTAAATAGATCACTCACCTTTAGGTTTCACGTCGTCCATGGCGATCCGACTGTAAGGGGGTGGAGGGGTTTCTGAAACAAGACACAGATCAGTTAGTGCACCCATTGACTTACTTAGGTATTGTTATTTTAAAAAATATCAAGGGAATAACAAAACTTTTAGGCACTTTTAGGCCTTTTATCTCTTGTTTAGGGCACGAGAAACTACTAGAAGCACGTAAAGTAATAACACGTTAATATCTAAGACTATTTTCTATATGAGCACTTTTTCTTTAGAACCCCCAAAGAGAATCTGAAAGATCCAATCTTTCTTCCTACTTACTACACTTAATTTTAATAATCAGAAACAGATTCTAGACTTGCAATGGATTCAAAAAATTCAGTGTAACACGCTTACTAAAACCAACAAAAACACACATGCACCAAGTAGGTCCTTCAAGCCAAAAATACCAGAAACAAGTTTTTCAATTCCACAAAATAACTAACCGCGTTACCCGCGGCTCAAAAACAAAACAAAAACACAAAAACAAAACTGAAAAACAAAAACAAACAGGTGCCCCGAGGGTCAATTATGGGCGATCAAAACCGAATCAGGTACCCCACCCTATATTTTGACCTCATAACCATTGGAAAATATACACGCACTGTCATTTTGGGTTATTCAAATTTTGATGTGGTTTTGTCCAAATTACAGACCAGATACCAATTACTCGATAAACGCCGCTTTTGTGTCTCCAAAAGTTGTGGTTTCGTAATTATTGATAGGACTACAGCTGCGGAAATTTCGTTTTTTGTGTAATTTTATGTTGAATTTATCGACATAAATTACCTAATTTTGTCAAATACCAACTACGGAAAATCATTGTCCCATGATTATATTGTCACGTGTGCAGATGGCACGATAGGTAGTAAGTACATTTCTAATTTCTGCACACTGCCACACATCGAGTTATGAGGGTGACGGTAAGCTACCACGCGAGCTACAATGACCCTACCTCCAGAGTACCAGTATAAAAATAAAAGTATACCAACACCGTTGCCCTAGTTGCAGCCGCTTTAAATTCCGTGCATGTGCCGACTGTAAAAACAATTATTTTATTCCGACCACAGCGCCGAAATAATGGGATTTCGATACGGGGCGCAAGTTTACATGCTGTATCGAAATTACCTCAAAGACTAGCGGATATCGTGACTCCGCGTGATGTCTTCAGTTTTAATCGACTTCAAAAAAAGGAGGAGGTTCGGTTTTTCGTTCGAAGGGAGGTTCAATTCGGTTGTCATGTTTTAATGTTTTTCTTTATTGTTTCTTCTTCATTACTTAACCGGTGTTAAAAGTTCTGGTTATGGTTATAGTTGAAATTGGCCCCAATTTAATATCGTGCTCTGATGATGTTCTGAAGATTCGGAAGGGAACTCCTCAACGGATGGGAGTTAAGGAACCGGGTTTAAAGACATTTGCTGTCAGTGACATTACTTTAGCAAAACCACTCCGTCATTGACCACCAAAAGTCGGATGATGGAGTGGCACTCCTTAACAGATAGAAATATTTTTACGTGAGTACATTATAATAGAGCTCTTGCTTGTGTTATTTGCATCTCAACAACTGAAGTATCCTTACTCGAGATCTTTCCTTATTTCAGAAGCACAAGCTCAACCGTGTAAAATGAGAAGTGTTGCCAAATTTAAAATTGCAAAAGCCAAAAATGTATTCACCGGCTTAGTTCGTAAATGTTTGAATTTGAAGCGAAAAGGGGCTGTAATTATTTAGTAAAGAAGCATGACGCCATAAAATAAACCTCTTTAAAACCCAGATGAATCTGACATCCACAGTGTAGCTAATTGGCTTCCTATAGATAGATATAAGTACTTATCACAAGTACGGTATTGGAATGCTACCTAAGAACAACTTTCAAGTAAGGAACAAACAGACCGCCAGAGGTTGCGTTCTCCACATGACATACAGAGTGCGCAGTACGCGCTACGCGGTCGCCCTGGCACCGATTTTTGGCGCCAACATCCTTTTTGAATTCCGAACGCGCGCCTTCGCAACAATCAACCGATCATTTACGATTTGCGATTCGGCGCCGGCGGCGGCGGACGTGTGAAGTGGGAATTTTTCAACATGCGTCGACAATATTCGAATACAAATAACTCGGCCACAATAACGTTTTACGAGCCCCGGCCCGTTCCCAGAAGTTTAACGGCGTACGCGAGTCTCTAAACAATCGCATGCCTGCACCTGCATTTTGATCGCACAATAACATCAATAAAACGGTCTTCGAAATTCTGAGCCGCTGCCACATCGCGATCGCTACCGGAGCTCGGTTTATATTGCGACGCTATCAACGTTATCTATGCTAAACATCAAAATAAGTTTGACAATGTTTATCGTGAAAACACAGCCATAAACCTCCGCTCAAACACGTCACTCAAGTCGAGAATGCAACAAGGTAGAGCGTGTACCATTTCAAACCCGCCGTAAAGTGTCCCACGTGATTCAGGACGACAATAAAAATGGACAGACATCACATTTCAGTCATATTAAATTAGCGCAGATTTACAGATACGGCGGCTATACTCGGCCGTGAGTCAGCTAGGATGCCATTGCGCGGGACACGCTCGACTCGAGCCGACCGAAAGCAAATGACCCTAAACGCTCGGTACATAGAATCTACGAGATATAACCCGTCTGTATCCGACCGCAGGCCGTCCGCAAACAAATCGCCGCCTTACACACGGATCGGATAAAACTGAAATTAAAACGGCGATAATATCGATATCTAACCTTTTCGCGACGTGAAAGTCTATAATATAAATGTAGTGGCGTGACTGAGTTTTCTTTCGAGAGAGTTACGTCACATGCACCCTCGGTCCACGAGTGAAAAAAGACTCAGACCCGGTGCCGTAAAGTACAGTTTCCGGGCGTCGTTAATTGGAAATCATTAATACATTCGCTACAGAAGTTAAGCCCGCGCGGAGTGCGACGCGATTTGTATTATGTAAGTATGGTATCACGGTTTAAATTTCAATAGGCGAGCGTGCAGTATCGCGTTTCAATTATTGATGAAATCTGTCAATTGATAATGGATCGTGTTACGTGCAGTTAGGGTATAAATTAGGGGAGCGGTGCGCTGGAATGCCGGCAGATGATGGTACAATGCGCGCATAGAATAAAGGAGATTGCCGACAACGCGTGTAGGCATTTGTACATGTCTGTATGGCATAAAGTCGCTCAAAAGGAGAGAGCTAGGAATCTTCCAACTTCAAAACGTCAAAATCCGCAGACGAACAAAAGTAATCTACTCTCAGTGACACTAAACATTGAGCTAGCCACATCGCGTGATGGCCCAATAAACGTAAGGTTGACTTGTCAACGTTCATGAGAATGAAATTGTTGACGGGAAGATTTTTGGATTCAGAAGACCTAGGATCGATAGGAGTGGATTAAGCTAGTCAAATGGAAGATGTGACAAGTTGTTGTCACTGACAACCATGCCTCTCCAACTGCACGCAAATTCATTAAATTTATAACCACGCGGGAGTAACTCCATAGGCAACATTTAATGGTAAAACTAATCGAAGGGCATTATGAATTATGGAGAGCGATATTATAATCGACTCTATCAATATTCACATAAGGTGTTACTATGGGTAGGGGCGCATGTGTAATTAATCTGCACAATCGATCTACAGCAATAAATCGGGCGTCTGTCAGTTTGTCCTTCGATTACTATGTAACCGAGGACCGGTCTGCCATTAATCGCTCTATCGACGGAAACTATTATGGACGCAATTTCAACATCACCTGCCTCTTACAAAAGTTATTAATTTTTCCACCTCGGCGTTGGAAATTGTGTAAAAGAAATGCCTGAGAGTAAAGAGAATAACAGTCTGCAAAAGGCTTTCCAGTGTGGTGGACAGTGATCCAAACTTATTTACTCCCATACACACTAATGGGTTAAATTTTAAGGTAATATTACATACTAATAAACAAATAAAAATCACAGACAGACACGACAATGTATA
>DWIY01000519.1:0-12838 GCA_018248615.1 Erynnis brizo brizo
GTCTGGCCATTCTTGCGCCCCCCAGAGTCTACGCCCTGTGCCTGGGCACCGGTGGCACCGCCCTATTTACGGCACTGTGTATTGTGTCACTTCTCCACCAATCCACATTGAAGCAGCGTGCTGGAGATGCTTCAGGTCTCCTCCTTCTATGAGGAGAGGCCTGAACCCAACGGTGGGACAGAAAGGGTTGAAGCCAGCAATTGTGACACTGTGCTTAGCTGTGCTTACGTGTAGTAACTTATGATGTTTCTAATTTAACAGAAATAATAATAAACGAATTAAAAATTAACGGACCCATTAATTAATTTAAATCAATGGGCAAAAAGGGACCGCGGTCCATTTTCCGAGTGGTCTCTTTTGACCAACGACTCTGTATCAAAATTGAAAATATGTTTTTATTAAGTTCACCTGATGACAAAACGACGTAAAAACATACCAGAAAGTAATATCGCCGAAACAAAGTAGATAAATATGGTCCTATTTAAAACTGTAGGTAGTGATATTTTCAAAAATTATTAAAGTAATATTATTACCCGTATCCGGTTCGCAGACATCGCGTATTCTAGTCATCTTGATTTTCCTTAACCAGAAGTAGTGCAGCAACCCGTACAGGACTCCCCCAAGGAACGCTATTAGGCCCATGTATCGAAAGGCTTCTCTAGTTCCTAGCGATGCGATCAGAAGACCGCCACCGAAACTGCCACTCCCTCTGCCTAAACAGAAATATGTTTGTAGTAAGCTTAACGAAAATCTTGCAAGCTTTTTAAACATTGGAAGAATAACGAACTTTGGCAAAACGAACCAAATATGCCAAACCTATGTAAAGAATGTAGTTAGGAGAAATACTGACAATACTACTAAAATAAACTAAAATATATACTTGAAATTTATAAATAAATATAGTGTCCTTAAATCATGGTACACTTAAGACTTTGAAAGATTTACGATCTGAAAAGAAATAAATGAAAGATAAAGTAATTCAGCTAATGACGATCCAATATAGTAAGTGTATTTTACTCTACTTTAGTAGTACGAAAACTACGTTTATGTCCTCCGGCACTCTAAGTAAGTCTCGTGAGTTAAATGTACAAAAAGTGGAAGATGCTGAACACAGCAACGATGATTACAGTGATTATCCAAAGTGGAGGTAAAAATTACACAGCCGGTCTGTTTTAAATCGAGGAAGTTGGATATTACCGTAAGAACTTCTCTCTCGTCCGCATTTTGACGAAATACCTTCAATAGTATATGAAGTACTTCTTATAAATGGTGAATACTATAAAAAAAGGAAGCTGATCGAAGAAATAACTTCCTTTTATATTTGGGGAATAACTTATTTGCTTTAACGTCCAATTGAATAGGCATCTGTTTTAAAAGTATTAGGTAAAAAAAATATTAAAATGCAAAAATAGAAATTTGGAATTGTAAAAGTATTATTTACAAATTTCTAAAAACAAATAGAAAAACTTAAGGTTTGCAATTTGCAAAAGAGTTACAAAATCTTTAATTAAAGTTGCTAAAAATAGAAGTGACTTAACTCGAGCCCCCGAACTATTACAATATGGTTAGTAATAATAACTCCAGTAAAGTTATTCTCATCATCTTACCCAAACTGAAATGAGCCATCCCTAGTACTCCGATGAGAGTCGCCAGAAGGTTTTTAGGAGCCAGCATGGCGCAGTACGTGGCTGCTGCCACCCACATCAAATGCACTGACAGCGATTCCATAGCTTCGAACGGGAAACACCACCAGGAGTTTCTATGAATAATAAACAATATTCACTTGAAACAAAATGATTTTATAATTTTATTAAAAGACTTTCCAATGACTCAAAAGTGAAATGCCTTGCGGTTGATATGCATCATATCTTAAATTTTACGCTTAGGACTAAAACCTAATGCAGAAGAACATTTAGATTTCCATAACTTGCTATCCTACATAGATAGATAATTTATACAATCCAAATAGTACATAAATTAATTATACATTTATTGACTTCGTAAGTACTAATTCATCAACTATTATTACCTACTAACGTGGACGTAAAATTTTTACATTAGTTAATATTTTTGATTAATATCGTCCGAATACACATAGTTTATTCAATAAGATAAAAATTCCTTAACCCAGGCATCAAGATCAGTCCGTTTATTGTTAACCACCGCCCACAACCTCATTGTGCTCATAAACTTGACAATGCTTGAAACCGTATAAACCTTAGTTAATGGACTTTTGATTGAAGAGGACGTATTAAAACGTTTGAAGAAATCTAGGCACAAGAATGCCTTCTAATTTTACATCTAAAAATTCCAAAATTATAAGAAGAAGCTTAAAATGAAACATTGATTTTTCGTATTACTTATGTCAGATACATATTCTAAGAACTCAGAAGTTTCTTATCCATTTTCCGTAATTAGTGGTGTTACAGACTTAATTAACTAATTTGTGTACACAGTAAATATCAGATAATATAGCGTAGTTGCTAAATGTATACAATGTCTTTCATATGTCATGACCATCATTCAATCTCTGTTACTACAATTGCATTTGTACACACCATCTAGTGTTATCAGATAAGTAGGTTATTCTTATGCCATTAGTTGTTTTACGACTCTCTGCAGTGTAATGATTCATCTGTAAATTTTACAAGTTCTTCACATTTGCGAACTTTGTCAAAACAAAATACCTTCCCTGCATTTATGCTTTTTCATTTATCAACCACAACTTCATAAAGTAACGATATCAGTTACTAGTTTTATTCTCGTTGTATTTGTAGTAATATGAAACCCAAAAAGAATATTTAATAAAAAAACCTAAAACCCGACGACTTAAATATCAGTTTAAAATGTATTAAACATGGAAATATACGTATCTATATTGTCTCTATATGTCATAGAGATTTTAAGAGGATAGTCATGGTCATATAGGTCATATAGATGGTCATAGAGAGGTAGTCATGCTATTTTACACTTAACGTATCATTTTGTTATATATCGTAGTCACGTAAAAATAAAGCAATAATTACTTACTCAATGAAGGAGTATCCGACGAGCCTGGCAGCGTGGGAAAAGAACGCGACAATGATGACGTTGACGTGGCCGATGCGGGCGGTGATGGCATCAGCTCCATAGAGAAACGGGATGCTGCTCAACGTGCCCACGGTCACGGTTATTCCTGGACATTAGTTGCACTTGAGATAATAGATATCACGAGTAATGAGCGCATCAAGGATTTCGCTGAGGGTCTAGATAATCTAGATATAAATGGAGCAATCTATTTTGTTACAGTAACTGGTTAGGTCAAGTTGAATGAATAGAGACGTAAGCTTAAGATCAAAATAGGTGTCATTAATCCTTACCCAAAAGGAAATTTGGCGCTCCCAGTTCTTTCAAATACAGAAACAAGTACGACTCGATGAATCCCCAAAAATTACCCAAAGCGAACAGGAAAAATATGAAAATTATTATATGAGGCATTTTAATTATGTTGACCAAGTCGTGTAGTAAGTTGTCTGCAGGTAATTTAGCTCCAAGTGGCATCACGGCCACCGTTACAGCCGATATTAAAAGCAAAATATCATATGTATAGAAAGCCGCTGAATAGTCCGTGTACCCTGTAACAAGTCGATGTAAACATTTACAACAGTATTGACATTAATGATAACGATTATTAGATGATATGCTACTACATACCAACTTGTTTACTTCTCATATCTATAAGCATGCCTGTGATGGGAGAAAATATCGCCATTCCAATGCTTGAAAACAACCTTTCTCTTCCAAAGTCACCACCATATTTCTGTATCATTGTCAAGGCTATCGGATCCATGATAGTAACCCCGGCTGATAACATAATAGTTCCCATAAATCTCAGAAAGAAATAAATATAGAATGTTTTGTCATCGCTCTCTTTGTAATCTGGGGGGCAAATATCCGGCCCACCTTTTCTGTAAAATATTTTCTGGTTTATTAACAATTCAATTTTACGTCATTTGTTTTAAAAGCTGTATAAAATTAAACATTTATTTCATCAATATTTTACCTAAAATCACATTTCTGAACCATGCAGTCCGCAGATAGAGTTTCAAGGCGCTGCTGAGATAGTTTAGTCATATTGTGTAACATTACGAGACCTCCGCATCTAAGGTCTTCCTTGTCTAGTGCAGTGATGTTCACCCCTTGAGCGATTAAAAGCTTTTCTCCAAACCTTGTTTTAAAGTCTGTAACAGTATCATTATCGTCCTGAAACAAAGTAACAGGATAATGTTGAAATTTTTAATTTTTGTTGTTTTGTATTTGATACGTATATTAGTTATACTTACTCGTTCCATTTCGATACCAAGTTGTTCTTTCGGCTCCCCTAAATCGTCGTGTACTTCAATTAGGAAAAAAGCAGCATCATTATAGTCTTCATCGTCGTCGGTTATATTTAGAAAACTGAAATCAATATTTCGTTATTCACTTTAATTGACATATTTTGGTACAAAATTATATAAAAAAAATTATGTGATAGAGTTGAAAACTAGAAGAGAACGTTTCCTTAAATCATCTTTATCAAATCAAGAGAACAGGAGACTATTTAAATTAGGAAGGCTTAGCAACCATAAAAATATAATGTAACGTCTTTTTTAAATTGTTTACATGCATATTATGTGTGAAATACGACTTTGCGCCTGTACAGATAATTATCTCAAGTGAGGACAAAACAATACTAATTTATTTGATTTAAAACTCATCCTCCTATTATATGATAGATAACAATAACGTCACATTACTGTTTATTTATCAAATGAAACTCTATTTTCTTTGTGCTTTCATTTGCGTACTTTCTTTGTGTTCTATTGTTAATGTAATTGTTGAAATTATTCTAAATGATCAAGTGAATAATCTTACCTGGTATTAGAAAGATTAGGCGGATGAATCTTATGCGTAATGTGGAAGTCTAAATCATCTTTCTCGTCTGAAGGGTCACTGGCTGGGCTTTCCGTTGGTCTCGATAGCATGCAATGGTCTACACATCGGTCTAGAACGAAATCTACTTGCTCATCCTCATCCGGACACTCTCGGCTAGGACACGGACTCCACCATATCTATAAGTAATTAAATTAACGTCACCTGCTTGCCGAAATCAAAATTAACAACAGAACCAAATAAATTGTATTGATCAAGATTATGAAATAAAACAGAGCCAGTAGGTATATGCATAAATTTCGCTTGATTCTCTTAACTAATTCAGACACACGTTATGACACTACTTGTTAATCTGCCCTGAGGCCGGATGACGCCGATTTGCTCAAATTCTTAGAGGACAGGAGCTAAGTTTATAACTACGTAACGAGGGCCAATTCCTTAGTGTTGGTTTCGAAACAATTGCTTGATACCTAGACTATTATACCTCAACGCTCCTCTTGATGGGGTGGCGCATGACGTACGCCGACGGCATAACTCCCGGCGTCTCCTGGTGAGGGATGAGCAGCAACGAATGATGGAAGCCAGCGTTTAGTATCAGCGCAGTTATCACAACCGGCTTGTATTCACCGAAGCGATCCACCAAAAATCCTAAAATTAATACGCACAATCTAGGAGTTTTCTTGAAATATTACAATAATGTTTAATGATTTCTCACTTACCGGTTATCGGTGGACTTAAGAACGTCGTGAACGGCAACGCTAAGTAAACAAAAGATATCTCGGGAACGGTGAGGCCGATGCTCTGCATGTGAATAGTCAAATAGGGTAGCAGAGACGCCGTGGCTCCGTACATCACAAAGAGAGTCACTTTCAACATGATGAGGTTCGGATTGATTCTGAGCCACACCATGAGCCGCGCGACGCAGCCCTGCGACGCCTCGCTGTCGTCGTCCATGGCGTTGTCGTCTTCGCCGTACTTCTTCGAGATGTCATCAAAAGATTTCGCCATGTCTCGATCGCGCATTCACATTTTCATGATCAACGGTGCTCGTACGCGGGCTATATCTTATCGACTGGCGCTCGAATCGGCGGCAGAAGTCGGTGGTGACGATTATTTGTATAAGGATCAGACGACGTTGCTCGGTGGCAGCGGGAGAGCCAGGGAGGGTCCCGTGCTCCCGAGCGACTGGGGCCGGCGGGGCCGCGGCGGACGTCGCGGGACGCCAATTTACAAATAATAGCAAATTACCTTCGTTTAAGAAGTGTCACGGCGATTGGTGGGGATGTTGGCTAAATCGGCTGGCGATCCGGAGACCTTGCAGATAATAGCCCTGGTCGGGGCGCTGCTGGCTCCCGGCCTTAGTTCCCTATGGAGTCGCGAGTCGCGAATTAGCGCGAAACTTCCTCCTTGCTGCTCGTTGTAAGTTGATTTTTATTTTATATTAAAATTTATTGTCGTCCTAAATAAATTTTATTCTATTATAAACATCATTTTGCTCTGTGTGCCTTAAAAATGTAAAGGTATTCTGCATTTTTACTTTAGAAATGGGTATACGTTAAAAATAGCATCAATGATACTACATTAATCAAATGCACAATTTTTATCGCCTTTTGTTAAAATCTCTTCATATATGAAATTATTTATGCATTTATATTTTATTTTAAAATCACAGGACGGATTGTTGGTGATTCTTTCATAATCTGCCACTTAATCCAGTTATTTATTACTTTTTGGTTGCACAAATTAATTAGATACGATCGAGATCTGTCAGTTAAAATCAGTCGCTGAATTCATAAAAATCACCCCTTCAATAATGGTAGAAGTCCTTAGACATAATTATATTTGGTTGAAATCTGTAAAATGTAAAAGATAATGGCATTGATTGCTTTTTAAGTAAGTAGGTAAGTTTCACCTCGTAGATGGATGGTAGTCGATTAGCGGAAAAAGGGATCTCCCAAAACTGGCAGCCCCTCATGGAATAAAAAAAAAACCCGAAAGAGATATTGAAAGCCTATTTAAATAAACGTCAGAGATTTTTTTTTCGTAATGTACATACTCGCTATTAATGAGTTGGACATAAAGATACTTATCTTGTTTTGTAAACGTCTTGTAATTATTTAAATGATATAAAATATAGGTAGGTTTCCTAATAAAAAATGGAATCAAGGTGAAAAATGTAAGATCTTGAAAGTAGTGTCTTGGTTTTGCATTCCAGTAAATAGAATAAATTAGTGATCAATTTAATGAACATAATTGAATGTTCATTAATAAATATCATCCACCGTTGTACCTAATAAAAAATTTAAGACCAACAAATTTAATTTTTATCAGCGACATCTATGATAGTAATATTGAACTACTTGAATACTTACAAGAGAGAGAGAGAGACATTGGGTACAGCGCCATCTATCAGGGAGTAGATAATTTAAAATGAACACTAGCTGATTGGAGAGTTTTAAAAATAACATGCTAAAAAACTGAGCAAAAATCATTTGAAAATATTATTTTTAGATATTTGGTAAATAATTTTAATACTTTACAACAATGCTTCACAAAATCATTACTTTTTTGTAGTATAATTTTATTATCTGATCCTTGGATCATCAGAGCTACCAGTGTGGCCAGAGTAAAAATATAAAAGTATTTTTTTTCTACAATTGGATTGGTCGTTTGGTTTTTATAAAGAAAAACAAAATTCTTTCATTTTGAATTAAAAACCACTTATTAAATAAAATTCAAACAAAAAGTAAATAAATTATCGTTATTTATTTAGAAACTTAGCATGAATCACTACTGATAGGTATTATAAAAACTGCATTTCATATTCTGAAATATTTCATTATAGCTATAGTATTATACCTAATTAATTAAAATTATTTATTTGTACATAATTACTTGTAATTTAATAAATTTCTTCCTTTTTCTGAATGCTTTTGAAATACTAATGACATCTATTGACCATAGACTTAAACTATTCGAATGTAGGTCTACAATATCTATAGTCTACTGCAAATTGTCAACCATAATGCATTGCGCATAAATGGCCGCCATGTTGCTGCCGTCTGAAAGATGTTCACATCTGTGTGTGTTTACTAATGAATTTTAAGAACTTTAATAGTTAAATTATCGTGTTTGTGAAATTGTGAGTGTACAATGGTTTTATATTACGTATGTTTTTGTGATTGAAAAGTCTGTCAAATGTCTCAGAGCCCAATAAACAGTGAAATTTTCTTTAGGTAGTCATTCGAGTCGGACGGCATAATGGCTGACAATCTCATTCAAAAGTCACATAAAAGTAGTGAAAAAAACAAGTATAACAACGTTGTTCATCGTACGACGAGTGAATCTCTTCGGCTGAACGAGTCAGAGAAGGGAATGACTCACCCGACGAGTCTTCAATCCGCCCATAACCCAAGGAAAATATCTTCCTTTCAGATCACCAGTGTGACGGTTGGCTCTAGGGTGAGCACAGATGCAGGCGAGGACTCCGCCGACGATCTAGACGAATCTCACACCGACGACATCTCGAGGGTGACCGATATAGAGAATGAAACGCCAAGTTACTCTGAAGATACCTTCTCGAAAGACGATGTGTTTTACAACGCGTCGAGCGCCTCGCTAGGCTGCGCGCCCGTCATCCCGACCAGTTCGCAGTACGGCCTCGCGATCGTCGGCCAGGACAACAATACCAATCAGATAGGGGGAGCAGTGCCAAATAGTAATAATACAGAAGTGAATGACATGCACGTCAGTGTCACGAACGCCGGAACGGGTAGCATTATCAATCTGATTGGTAATGCTAAGCCCCAAGAAGGTATGAAAGAGATACAAGAACACGTTAGAAATGAAAGGTTTAAGGTTGTCAAAATAGAGAGTACAGAACCATTCCGTCGGGGAAGATGGATGTGTATGGATTACTTGGATCACACGACCACTCAACAGAATGCACCCATCACCTTGAACAACAACTTGGATGTGACAGAGAGTAACGCGCTGCAGGCTCCGGACAGCGGTGTTGTTATTAATGATAGCCAACATGATGATTTGTGTAATGATCTGACTAGTAAAGGGCCTAAAGATATTCAAGTGAATGCTCCGGCCGTACAGCAAATAGAACATAATGTTCAGAAACAGTTCCCAATGGCTTCCCCTGGGCAGTCATTGACCCAGCCAATCAATGTTGTTCAACAACAGATGCCTGTTAATCAGTCAGTTTCTGTGCAATCACCACCCTTAGAAATGCCGCAGCAAATGCAAAATCAGAACATGCAGAGCAATCAGCAAGTGGGTCAGCAACACCCGCAGAGTATGACACACATCACCATGCAGAATACTGCACAGAGTCACCCTCAGTCAACACAGCAGCAGCAAGTCCAACAAATTCCACAAAGTTTTCCTCAGCACCAGCTGCAGCAAGTGATAGCGCAGTCTCAGGGAATAGCGATGCAGCAAATACCTATGCATCAGCAGATGCCTCAACAAATGCAGCAGATACCTAACCAACAGATGCAACAAATCAGCCAACATATTCCCCAAGCCCAAATCACTAACATGCAACAAATTCAGCAGCAGATGCCACAAATGCAAGGTATACCAAATCAGGGCCAAATCCCTCAAGTGGCCGGTCAGCAGCCACAAATGCAACAGATACAGATGCAGCAGATGCAAGGCCAGCCCAATCCACAGCAAATACATCAAATGCAGCAAGCTCAGATGCCTAATATCGGTCAAAGTCATCACTTGCAAGGGCAACAAACTATCCCTCAGCAGGCTCAGCTCCAACACTTGCCTAGTCAGGCTCAAATTCAAGCTCTGCAGAATCAACAAATTCCAAATCACATACAACAGATGCAAATACCGACCCAATTGACTGCTGGTAACCAACAAATACCACAAATGCAACCCCAGATGCATCAGCTGCCGTCCCAGCCACAACAGTCTGTTGTTCCAGGAATGCATCCTCAGATGCAACAGCAGGGAATGACGGCCGTCCAACCGCAATACAATCAAGCGGTCAATCAACAACCCAACCCGCAAACGATGATCAGCGCTACTATTCCGTCATCACAACAAGCAATGGTTCCTCCTCAACATACTGTACCACAGTATCACACTCAGCAGTCTCAGATGAGCCAGCAGGGCCAGACTATGCCCCAAGAAGTGCTGACGAGTATTGTTACTTCACAGCAAGGAGCGACCTTGCCTTCCAATCTTCAGCCGATGGCGACTCAGCCCCAGGGGTCAACTTTGCCCGCGAATCTCCAAAGCTTGGCCGGCCAGCAACAGGCTCCTGCCGTACATCCAATGGCAGCCCAACAGGGCAACGTACCTCAGGGAAATATACAAATGATGACCGCCGCTCCTCAGAATATGCAAATGACTCTAGACGGGAATCAGCCGAGCATGCAGATACCCGCCTCAGATCCCATATTCATGCAGCAGAATGTCGGCCAGCAGATACCATCACACATGACCCAGACCCAGAACATGATGCCTCAGCAAGTGAGCGGACAGGGGCAGATGGGCGGTGTGCAATACGTTCCTAACCAGTCGGTGCCTCAGGTGTCGATGGCGCACCAAAACATTCCGATGTCGATGCAGCAGAGCATGCCCGTCGGGATGGGCGGAGGAGTCCACGCGAACGTGGTCCAGTCGCAGACGAGCATGGGTCTGGGGTACGGCGGGGTGGTGCCCGTGATGTCGCAGAGCAGTGTGGCGCCGGTGGAGGCGACCGTTTCGGGGACTAACTCGCCGGTGGTTTCGTTGCCCGTCAGTTCTACCGCGTACGTGGCCAACGCGGCTCAGCCGGGCCATGACAGTCAGGGCTTCGGTAGCCCGGTCAGTGCGGTGGTGTCTCACGCGATCAGTGGCGCAGTGATGAGCAGTGTGAATGTGAATGCGTGTGATAGTGGTGCTCCGGATGTGGGTGCGGACGGCCTGCAGGCCGGCGACACCGGCGATGGTAAGGAGGAGCCCCAGTCGCAGCCCCAGCCCGAGGACGAAAGGTAAGTCGCCTTTACATTTCTGTTGAAACTAATGTTGTTTTTACTCCTATCCATCTTATTCATCTATAGGTACATCTGGGTGGTAGAACAACATAGTAGCTCACTTGGGATATTACCTAACCTGCGGTGAAGCAGCATGTTCATCATGTTTTGCCTTACAGTTGAGGATGTGTGATTGCAGGAGATACTTTATGTAAGGAGAACATTGTTTTTATGAGACGCAATGCATTGCTATTTGAGCTTGGACATCGATGTCCATGGGCTGCAGTGACCACTTAACATCAGGAAGCCTTTGCTACTCGTGCTCAATAAAAAAATATATCTGAACACATTTGATAGAACTAACTTGGCCAATATAATTTGTGAAGGCAAAACCTGGGATAGATACAGGCCTTTATCCGGTTATTTCCAGCTCTGGTCTAAAATAAAATATAAATATGTGTCACTGGTAGTGTATGGTACTAGTATTGACCCTATTTCAGTGATTAAAATATCCGTAAAAATTGATAATTCCTTGAAATATTTTTTGGACTGTAAACATTTTCAGATGGCAGATGTTTAATAAAATAATTTTTTTGGGTTCTTATGTGGATTATATTAATTAATTAGTTAGTCACATACCTACTACTTATATTATGGATTTTAAGTCTACAATAAAATTGATTCAGGTAACTCTTGTCACATTTTATGCAGCTTTTGATGATTGGGTTATTTTATCATTATTACATCTGTGTGATAGTTTAACTATATTTTATTTTTAACAGTGCTTTAAAAAGGTGATAATTTTCCTACTTCTTACTGGTACTGAATGCTTTATTGAGTTACAAAAGTAGTATCACCATATTGACTAAAGTATTTTTAAGTTAAAAAGTTTTTTTTCATTTGAATCATTTTACAACAGTGTATTGTCAAGTTATAGTAGTTTTTATCGCTAAATCATCATCTTGGTATAAAAAATATGATAAGGATATCTTTATTTTTTATGCACTTAATGCATTACATGACCTACCTACCTACGTGTAATTTTAAGATATTAATGTAGAATGGTTTTCATATTGCTGATATTTAGGTAACTACATCAGACAGTCTTGATGTACTTCTACACATAAACATGTCATAATATAATTTTGAATTATAGACGGAAATTAAATTATTATTATTTATTAGATACTGTTAGAGAAAGTAGATCGGATTTTAATTGGACTAGATAAGAAATTGAGCTTAAACAGTAATGTCTCACTAAGCCATTAGTAATGAAACAAATTAAATATAAATTTGCGGCTTTTTAAATAGCCGTCGGACACGATAAACACGCATAGGGAGGAGATGGAAGTGGCTTGCAAACACTTAACATAAGGGCCGCCGAGAAAATGAATTTATTAGAACCGTTGGACATCGGAATCTGAGCCTAAACAGGGTCCAGTACATTAAACAGAAAAGCTATTCAGTCACATTTATTTAGTGTTTGTAGTTAGTGCATGGTTTTGTAACTCGTTTTGCGCTTTGCGTGTAGATACTTGGAGTCGGTTTGTAACAGAACTAGATTATCTGTGCAGCTGCAAGTAACGAATCCCCCATCTATTTGCGAAAATAACTCATCCGTAGACAATGGCGGTTGTTTTCGTTGCGTTCGGCCGCGGCTCGTACCGCCGAGCGGAATCCGACGTCCCTTTGATGCTGTTTATTTGCTCTTCGTCCTGCGACGTAAATAGGTGGTTGACACGTACGGTGCATGGTGCCCGCCGGTATGCCGATGAGTCACCGGCTCACGCGCAACGCACCCGATCCACGGGCCGGCTAAAAAAGAGACTGGCGTTCTTTTTCGTCTGGCCACTTTGGCGATCCGTGCACCTTTTTTTCGTACTTGACATCGATGGCTAGATTTCACTCGATGCTATCGTTGCAAACGCTTTGCACCTTAC
>DWIY01000520.1:0-12825 GCA_018248615.1 Erynnis brizo brizo
ATTCAGTCAGTGAAATACGAGTATTACAAAATAAGTATAAGAATTTGAAACTTTATTCACACAAAATGAATACAGTGTTTTGCCAGGGTTTAACTTATTGTAAGTTAATTACAGTATATGTTTGTAAGTTACACTGGTCCCCTGTGTCGTGGGTGGCCAGTCTCTTCCTCTTTAAAATATTAAAGAAATTGCTACAATACAATAACGTAAAAAATGATGCAAAAACTATTTATCTAAAGAACGTAAGGTGGAGGGATTATTAGAATCCACAAAGCCCTACTACTCGTTGCCTTTGAAAAAATTAAGCAACATCCGACGCAGACGATATCTATTTGGATTGCGGGCCTGTCTGTGCCAAATTACCGTGCTTTTTAGCTATAACTAACAATCATTAAACATAGTCGGAAGGCCTTGTCGATCCATCTGTCGCGGGGAGAGACCAATGCCCTATGGTAGAATGTCGATAACTAACAGTACCTTACCTATACCGGGATATAAAAAGCCACTAACCCAAAAAATTGACTCAGTGGTATTGCGGCCAATAAAGAATGGCGCATACTTAGATGCTTTATGGTCCTGTCCGTACGCTTGGCGCTACTAAACTGATGCCCCGAAGACATTCGGATCTGACTCACATCCTCGTATTTCCTTTCACGTGTAATTTCCCGTGGGCCTCTTCATTCCACTACGAAAAGAGATAGACATACACAGTTTTTTTATAAATATTCATCATTTTATCGAAACCTGGCATAAAATTACATGTACATAATAATATAAAACTGAAAGTATCCGCCTTATTCTATTGATTCTGTTATCTCGCTTTTCCCGTCAAACGATTATGTCGTTTGTGATGGAATCAACAATGGAGATACAGGAAAGCATCGGTAAATACAAAGTTTCTACGAAAACAACGTTTATTTTGACAACGTGAGTGGCGCATTGACACGGGTGCGCTTCGCTGGTTCGATTCCCAGCAGAGCAGAATTTTGAATGATGAATTTGAATTTATGTTCCTGGTCTGGGTGTATTACGTTCTTGTCTTGTAAAGTGTCCATGTTATCTACCAGGAAATCCTAATGTGAGGCTATCAATATGAAGCGTTATTTAAAACCGGTGGAAAATAAGACGAAGGCGTTTTGATTTTTGATAGTTCAATAAAAAATGTCTCTGCGGCTACAACCCTATTGGACGTTTATTCGATGGCACTAAACCAGAGGTTACTCTACCAGAATCTGATTACACGCCAGAGCGAGACGAAGCGTCCAAACAGTTTATTAATATTCATTACTGTATCGGCACCCTAAAATTATATTGACCGCTGTGCCGTCGCATACAATTTAACGCTTTGGTTAACTTAATGCCACGGAATTTTGTTGGGGCACGAACCGAATGCATGATGGCGTTACAGCATCAAAATTAAGGCTTTAATACTAGACCAGGCTGGCTACGTGTTTGACCGAAAACCACTATGCCGCCTGAATATGGTGAAGCGAGCGCAAATATTTGGAGTGGATCTTGTAAATCTTTTGTTATATTTGTAAAGAAAAAAGTTGTTTACCGACTCGGCAAGCATCTCTCTGGCATTAATTTTGACCTTCTATCAAAGTTGATTTTTTTAAATCGCAAATTATTGATATTTAATATTACTGAGATACCTTCACATTATTGGAATTTAAGTAGAGATCCCTAATATTTTTGAAAATAGATCCTCTTTTCCTAGATGTAGGTAAACAAAGTTTCCTATTAGTGAAGGAATTTTCAAGATGAATCGGAAAAAAAACATTTTCCCCTGTATAATATTGGCATGGATTTATTGCCTACCTACTTTTAATTTAACAATGATAAAATGTTATCTAAAACTCATTTGAATATCAACGTTACGGTTTATTCAACTATACCTATTCGACAACACGAAAGACACAAAATCATCAAAAGTTAAGAATAGGACTCTCCATCAAGAATTAATTCAATTATCCAGCAAAAAGATTTTAAGAATTTTTATTGTAAATTTTTGTAAGGCATTGGTGTTTAGGGATTTAAATTAAGAAAGGTTTATCTAGAGTTCCGTGGGGACCAAAAACCTGAAGTGTCGGGATGAAATTGGCTCTTTACGGCTCAGAAAATGATGACTTTACACGCCGAAGATACTAACTCTACACTCACGAAATCTCAAATCAGCCATTTTTCTTCGAATATGTTGTTTTTTAACATTTTACAATAAGGCGGATCTTCTAAGTTTAATTTAGATTTTAATATCGTTAAAATTGTCACCTATTGCATGAAATGTGTGTTAGGTATAGTCAAAACTTTATTTAATAAGTCATTTTTGCAGGCGTTACAAATATTTGTAAAATTTAAACTAAGGTGTAGATTGAAATAAAATATCATTCATTACATCCTTATTCTTTTAAGATTCGTGCAACAATAAAAAATATCTTAAAACTTACTCGGGGCTCACTCACATTTGCCAGAGTTTTTAGTTATTAATATTTGAAACTTACTACTCAAGTTTAAAAACTTTTAAATCCAGCTACCTTGTATTTTATTTTTGCACTTGCGTCCGACAAATAAAAGTTGCTGAGAAAACTTCTACTTCATTACATTTTCAGTAATATTTGCTAAGAAAACTACGAGAGAGGAGAGGTTCATTTTAGAACCTCGCAGAGAGATAAGTGAGAGAAACAAACAAAGAAAATAATTTTCAATTATTTTATATTCAATATTTAAGAATATATAACCACACACCACAACTATACCACACAATTATAACAGTAATTAATTTATATATGAAATGCGTTTGATAGAAACGTATTCAGCCATACCTAACATATTTGGGTAGAGTTATGAGAGAGATCATTGGACCACATTAAAGAGCATCATATTATTATTATGTAGTTTGATTTAAATCAAACTGAGGCTCCATTAGTAAAATTAATAATATTATTTTTTGCTATAACGATTCAGAAAATAAAAAGACACCATTATCAATAACGAAAGTAATCAGCGGACCTTTTGATGAGACCTTATGAATATTAAGTTTCCTTATAAAGCCTTAGATAATAATCTCGGAATGAAGGGATGTTTGCGGATCGCTTCCCTTGATTACGTTTAATATAATAAATATTTGATGTTGGCCTCCGAGAAAGCAATTAATTTTTACTGGATTGCCCATTCTGTCGCCGTGTTTACTCTGCCATTTTCGGGGTCTCTTCCGCTAATTAAAACCAATATCCGATGATAATATTGGCAATATAGATGTGAAAGTCATATACCAATATATTATTAAAAAGGTTAATTTAGGACACAAAACTATGGTAAATGAAAGTCAGTTTTTATTGTAGCTGTTTTAATTTTACGCGAAGGTCAGATGCAAGTCTTGAATCCGATTGGGAAACTTGCATCTCATCCGTGGAACAGGAATTTGAGGTCAAAGGAACACACACCGTTCATAACACTCACGATACGAGAACCCTAAATAATAGATTTAACGCAGTAATAAAAACTCATTTGAAGGCCTATGAGCGGTTTGAAAACATCTCCACTGAATTACAGCATGGTGCAGTACACATCTTACAGTATAGGGTCGCGATCATCATTAGCTATCTATCTCAAAAGTTTCTAACAGCTTTTGGTAACTGTGCTTACAAAGATGAAAAAAACGAGTTTGGTACGAGTATTTCTAAAAAGTAGCACGCTTTAGATAGAACCTTATAATTCGACTTGTCTTTTTCATTAGAATACGAGGAGTATTTAAAGGTACCTAATTTAAAGGTAAGGCATTACAAACGAAAAAAGTTGCCAAAAATAAACCAACGTTAACTTAGCGTGAAATTGCATTTTCGTGTACCTACGTAATTACAACTTCTACTTGCTGACATTAGGATACTGTACAGGTCTCACTTAAGTTGTGCTGGCAATTCATTCATTCTATAAATTATGTAAACAGACACAATAATACATATATTTTACCAATTATTTTATAATATTATTAATTTATTGTGATTGTTTTTATGAATGTCCAACTGTCAATTAACGAGCAGCTCAATTAAAACGCCTTATATAAGCGGGTTAGTTGTAGTAGCTTCTTTTATCAGCAGACGGTTTCGCAGACATTTTGGTAAAAATCTATTTGTACCTATCTTTTTTATACACCTAAATATAATTATATTACAATGAAATTAAATAAAGTATTTTTAATG
Organism: Erynnis brizo brizo; assembly: GCA_018248615.1. Classification (NCBI taxonomy): domain Eukaryota; kingdom Metazoa; phylum Arthropoda; class Insecta; order Lepidoptera; family Hesperiidae; genus Erynnis; species Erynnis brizo. Next base: position 4,200 of record DWIY01000520.1, read on the forward strand.
AAAATTTTCAGCGAACAAAAATTCATTTCACTAATAAATCCCAAATATTCTAACTTCCAAGTATAATTATGTATAAAGGTTTATAAATGTGCTAAATATAATGCTGTATCTGAACGTGTTAAATGTGCTTTTGAATACTAAATTAATATTTCATGCAAACTTAGCACCAAACCTATTTTTGAAAATGAAGCAAAAATAAAACGACGACACATTGTAAAAACACAAAAACGTTTTCGCAACTGTAAATTACTTCTGTAATTACAACACGTTGCTGTAAAATTGCTTGTTCGTTTTTAACTTTTTAATTACGTAGAAACATTGCGAGCGTTTCATTATCTCGCAAAAAGCTAGGGCTAAAGTCTGTTCCAGATCTTTTGAGAGCTGTTTTGAAAACGAGCTAGTATTGTTGTAAGAAGGTAACAATTAAAGGTTTAATAACTTGTAAGTTCAAATGTGCACTCGCGTTTTATTTTGAGGCTATTGTGCGAGGATTTTATTGTTAGAATATATTATTACTTTCTTTCTATACCTCTTAAGTCTAATCTTATTTGCTTACTTTTCTATTCAGACTGTAATAATATTATAAGGCGCTCCTCCTAAGCCGGATCATCTTTATAACTCAAATACGTTTATCACTGCAGTAAACATTAAAATTATGCGATGATAGATGCCAGTGGCTTAGAATTCGAACTTGCATCAACTTTTTCACTTAGTAAAAAAGTTTTGTGTGCTTTATAAAAAAATAAATATTACCTGCTGTTACGGTGAAGGTAAACATTGTGAGGAAAACCTGCATGCCTGAGAGTTCACAAAAAAATGTTCTCAAAGGTATGTGAAGTCCCCCTTAGTAGGCCAGCGTAAGGCCTACATCCCTCTCATTGTGTGAGGAGACCCGACCCTGTAGTGGGTCATTAGTGGGTTACTGGCAAACATTAAAATGATATCCGCCTAAGCCGACGACGACGAAACGACGAATGATCCCTTGGTGTTGCCCATGTGCCCAGGCAGAGGTGCCGTACCGTTTTCCTGTTTTCTCTGTAAAAAGTAACATTAAAATACCCGGGACCTAAAATATCAAAGTTTAACGTAGCGATAGTACTGTAACGCGACCAATTATTTTATATGCCTTTATTTCTAAGAAATATTATCAGTAACCTCAAAATTAATTCCCGATAAATTCGGATTACAAATTTAATAAGGAAGAGCTCCTTTAATACTTTCCCTAATTAAATAACGAGCACACTAAGGGTTCATTGAGTAACTCTTCAATGTGCATCAGAGGTAGAGTGTATTAATTATTTTGTTAAATATTATGTTTCGCCTGCTAATAGTATAAGATACAATATGCTACCAATAATGTTGGAAGTCGCGTATGTCTGTCTATCAGTGGACAAAAGTTGGCTGAAGCTTAATCATTAAAAGATAGATCTTAATTAGTTCAGTTAGACATAGGTAACAATCCTTTAAATTTTAATGTGCTTTACAACGTTGCTACAATCTGTATCGGAACCATAAATATGGGCGCAGATTTTTCTTTTTTAAAATGTCAAATTGTTTTAGCTTGAAAACAACAGTGCTACAACCTGCCTCCGGTCTGCGAGCACCTACAGGTATGAATGACGCCTCGTTTTCAAAACAACAAAAGGTTAAAAAAATATTTTCAAATCTACGCCAGGATTATCTCTGAGCCCGCCATTCGGTGTACTCGTTAAAACATTCATTTAACCTCTTTCTTTGGTCCTTTACACGATTAACCCGAGTCTCTTTGACTTTAATATCGCCCTTTACTAAAATTTAAACGGTGAATCTGAGCGCTCACCTGCTTCAAAGACGCTAATTGCCCTTTCTGAAGCTTTAATGACCTACATTGAAATTTTGGAGATATAGAGATATATAAAGACAAGACGGCATACCGAAAGTAAAAAGTTTGTGTCTAAAAGTATACTTAAAAGAAATAGGGTCTGCCCTCATTCATTTCAGGTTTTGTAGTTTTCTTCCTAATACAAATTATTGTAGCTGATGGAATAAAACCCTACCCGAGATAACCGATCCATTACTATACAAATTAATTAATCAAATAAAGTAATGAAGACAATTGAAATAACATCATTTGCCATAGGAGCATTGGCAACGACAAGAATTTCTCTGAGAGCCTCTCTCAAGAGGCTCTGCCGAAGAATGAAATCAAAGCAATAAAAAAAAACTCATCACAAATATCTATACTCAAATTTACTAAATCTAGGAAACTTTGAATGAGATACACTGGATAAAATTTAAGCTTTGGCGAAACACAGGCGAGTGGTAATGTGAGGTTTAAAACATTTTGCTCATACAAAAAGGTACGTACGACGGGAATGAGATTCTGTCTGTAGCATGTTTCATTATTTAAATTCCGAAGTAAGAAAATTTCTTCATTTTATTATGTTGTTGTATAAAATAGCCACCGTTAGTAAATAAATATACAGCTTATTGAGATTGTACATTTAATTTTCAGGAACGTGTTTTAAGAAAAATGAGATTTAAAATTCATACGATATAAAATTCGAAACTTCATACGATATTTCATCGTCTATCGTTTATTTTGCAGCGTTTGATAACATTCGTAAAACTTAATCGGAGAGTCTGAAGGTGGTTTCAAAAATTACGAGTAAAACTTGGACAGTGCCTGTATTCTCACCATTCTCATTCAGCAGGAGTAAGGTTAGAGCCTCGCTTTTTCTATGTTTTTTCTTTGTGGTAAGAAGACATGATTAAAGAGTATGTAAATAAGAATGAATAGCCAGACAACAGTTTGAGTCTCTTATATAAATCCAACTATTTGTATTAGCCTCATTTTCAATTCAAAAACTGCGCTGCCCTGGTGTACTCGTATTTTACTAGAGGACCCAGAGGCACGAACGAAGTTATAGTAAGTAGGTAACGATTCCAAGTTATTTGATATCGCTCTTACGATTATATATAGAAGGTTTTTCTCCTCGTAAAAAAAGTCATATTAAAAGTCTTAAAAGTGGTTTTAAATTTAAACACTACATAAAGAGCTGGAGCCTGAAACTAATATTTCAATAGTAATTTTCTGACATTTTATACGTCCATTAAGTAGGAGTATAAAACATGTTTTATTACTTGAATTTAAAATGTTTTACTTTCATTTTAACTTCCATTAAAGCTTCAAGGCAGATGGCGGGATGCGGTTTTGTTTGCACTTGTTTTATTATTTAAATGCACTCAAATGCATATTTTACTGACATGAAATGCATTTGTGTTGGTGACCACAAACAGACATTTTAATTTTTAAAATATAAATATCACATAAATACCTACAGCTTAAAATATGTCCTCTTTAAACAATATTATGTATGTTTTCTTTGTTAACTCAGTTAGCTCTAATCCAAAATTCTAAATTCGAACTGAAATAGGATTGTGTGAATTAATATCGCATTTTTTGTATACTGATTATTTGTAACTAGATACCTAACGTATAAGTTAAATAATAAGGGAGAGGCTTGTCTGACGTCATTAAACAACTGTACCAAAAATTTTATATATTTTCGGTAGTTGTGGTTTGCAGATAAATTAAAATTTTGGTCCCCTGAAATCGTAACGCATTCACTGAGGATCTCAGACACCTCTTTGGCTCTTTTTGAGTTTGTATGCGGTTTCTATTCATATTCTTTATTCAATTGATTATTCTCGTCCCATCAAATTGAATTAAATATACGTAGACTTTAATGTAAACCTACAGAGTAGTGGTAGTATGATCCAGCGGTCGCAGACAATACGCCCAATTTGAATGTCAGCCGACGTGTCCGCGAATACATGATGCGGAACAACGAACATGCGGGTAATTTTATTATCAGCGTCAAACTGTACAGCGGAGGAAAACGTGATGTTATGGTCCAAAGTGAATGAAATATATATACTTCTAAACGTAAACCAACTTGTTAGTATGATCCAGTAATCGCAGACAATACGCGCTATTTGAAAATCGGCCGACGTGTCCACTTCAAATCCGAGCACCGACGACACGTGATGGTATTATGAATTTTGCCCATACTCAGAAATTGTATCTTAAATCATTTTTATAAAACAACAACTAAGGTCTAAATTTCACATCTGATTAACCCAATAATAGTAACAAACAATATAAAAATTTATAATAATACTCATAGATACAGTTCACAGAAAGAAGTTCTTTGCAACTCGTATCACTCGATGGCATGGCAGCTTTAACCAGCTTTGTGTCTATCTAAATAGAAACTTCTCGGTACAACCTTATTAGCAATGAAAATTTACTTGCAATAATTCAAGATATTTTATGGTGAATTTCTAAAAATATAATCTAGGGTAGTGGCGTGAGCGTTGCCTCGAAGTTGGACAGTCATTTTAACTTCTTTAGTTGGAAAGTTTCGTACGATTCCACGTCGATTGCGTGATCGGCATAAACCCAGATAAATTTTCCACAAGTATACTTCTAGACCCATAACTCCTATGCTAATGATTCCACGAAAACTTTCCTTATTCACAGAGGGAAACTTTTGGCCCGAAATTATTTGCATCTGAAAGAGGATAGTACAAACTACTTGTTTCCGAGGACACTCAGCTAAAGCTACTCTAGAAGTTATCAGAAAGGTAGTTTCGTATAAATCTTGAGTAAATGTTGTATTTGGTCTGGTTTGTATAAGTAAGTCAAAGTTAGCTTTTATATCTGTTAAAGATTTCAAAGACTTTTCAAAATTAACTGCAAGAACTTCTAGCGCGCCCCGTTGCTTACGTAACTTAAGTGTTAAAGTGTAGGTAAGTGAATTGTAAAATGTAAAACAAGTTAAGCTATGTAGGATGCAATCAAAACTTGGATCGAAGGAAGACGAATAGCATAGGCACTTCGGTGCTTCACAGATAATTGCAAGAGATCACTAAGGAAGACATGCCCTACTGCCTACTTACTACTTTTGGGTTGGCGTCGAACACTACTTAAAAAAATGGTTGAGCCATGAAGATAAAATTGCATTTTATTTTGTAGCACATATACGTAAAATATCCGGGAAATCTACAACGTTTATACCATACCTACTTTAAAAATAAAACAAGTAATCTTATAAATTCAAGTGATTATGTAAATCACTTGAAACAGGTGCTATCATCAGGATTGATGCTACATCGCATCGATTCCAATTTGTAATAAATTCGTCCAGTGGCGTAAGACTCAACAGTATCGTTCGCAAGCATTGTAAACCGGATCACGTCACGTTTTATGACTTAGAAAGAAATCTGTGGGGATTTATGTTCCATTTTCCGCCTGATGATTATTTCGCGTTTAATAAATTTTAAAAAGTCGATCGAGTCGACGATTTATGCCGTTGATACGTTTTAATTCCCCGGGGAAGTGGCGTTCAACGTTTTTTTTTATAATCCTCAATGGATCAATTCACTTTCGGCCACCTGAAAGCAAGTGATCACTCAGCAACTAGATAGATTCATAGAGGCATTTGCTGCTTTTATAGTAATGAAAAAAATTTCAAAATCTTTAAGTTTTTCAGCAACCAGACCAACTCGTAACACTTTGTGTGTAAAAGTAATTTACAGGCGGTATAAACGCGATAAATACCTCTCGGGTAAAATTCAATGGTTTCAAAACCTATAAATAACATAAACTTTACGATAAGAAAGCTGTAATAAATTTCTAAGAATTTTCTAAAAATACTCGCAGCATTTGAGCACCAAATACATATTGAAGTCGAAGAAGGTTTCTCTAAGAGAATAATCGGATGAACGCCCAGTATAAGCTTATTGTCTGACAAAAGAGATTATGTGTCCGTACCTGGACTACCATTTACTACTATGGTAGACAGTGTAGGAATATATAACTTACTTTAAGTTGATTTACGCTCAATGCTCATTTTTACAGCATAGAAATAGAAAAGTTTAAACTTGAACTTTTAAAATCCAAGTTACAGTTTTGAAATGAATTAGAAATATTGTAGGAGGCACGAATGGAAACGAATGGACCACGGCTGCCGTTTTAATATTACCTATGACGGATGACGTAGTTTTTGATATGAAAGCGAGTCGTAGATGATTATTTAAGTATACAGAAACCGGGAGTTAATCGTCAACATGAACAAGTAGTATACAAACGTCCGGTAATCCGTGCTTTTACAAAATGCAGAAGAGCCGCTATGTAGTAAGCTTTCAAACATTTTTGTTTTCGCAATTTTAGAATTTAACGCCGGATGGTTCGTGGGAGTTTTATCTTTCCTCTTTTTATTATTCAAATCCGGCCGTTCGTAATACGTCTGAAATATTTCGATGTCAGTTTTTCTCTGTAACTGAATCCAAGCTGAATACTGATAAAATAATAATATGAATAAGTTGTAAATAAAGGCTATGTTTGGGTGATTTATATTACTGTTGCAATATGAATATAACTTAACTATTCATAATTTTTCATCAAATATATTAAGCTTGTAGTAGTTTTTATACATTTATTGATTTATCTATCCAAGATTGTGGTAGGTCCATGTCCAGCTGTGGGTTACGCAGATCCGAAAATAAGTTCTTTAGTTTGTTGGGAAATTGAGATCATTGGAAAGATGTTGGTGTCTTTTGTCTTAACCATTTCAATCTTGAATACAAGTAGTTTTGCCGACTTTTGCCTGTTTGCGTTGATAATATAAAAACTACTTTTCTTCATGCTCATTAACTGTAGACATATTTTTGAAACAAGCTGCTATTCGTGCTATTTGTTTAAAAACAAAAGCTGTTAAATAAAAAGTCTCGCGGCCAACTTTTCACTTTTCTATAGAACAATAACAACGAATCAGCGGCGTTTTCCTTACAAAGAATAACTTTTTGGTTCAGTTGACATTAGATGTTCTCGCAACATTAATTCCGAACAGAAGTCAACTTCGCTGAAGGTACAAATTACATCAATCTTAGTTTCGCTGCTGGGAAATCTTTCACGAATTCTTTTATCTAATTGTGATCTGTTTTGGGTGAAACTTGGATCAATGTAACACTACTACAATCTACTAGAGATTTGTGGTGAGTACCACAGATGCATTTCTAAATCGGAAATAACAAATATGACCAAAAATGGGATAAGTAATTTTGTGTGTGTAAGTGTATCCCTGGTGGATAAAGGTTTTACCATTTTGAAAGGAGACCCGACCCGGCAGTGGGCCATTAATGGGTTTCAGACAAGAGTAGCAAGCAAATGTTTGGTGTATGCAATCTAACAGCACAAAAGAGTATGAAACTCAGCATAAGCAAAACCACTGAAGACCAAGTAAAACACTGATGTTCAGTCCTTCCCAAGGAACTCGTTGACATACTCATACGAAACAAAATAGTATCTTTAAAGACATCCATTTAAAGACTACAAATCCCTAAGATTGTGAATGAATCTCAGATTCGTTTCGATATATTTGTAACAGAGCCTGACTAAGGGCATGTTTCAAGGATGGGGGATGTTTAAGAGATAGTTTTAGTGTGCGAAATAAAATGATAATTCTACTTTCTAAAATTAAGTTTAATTCATATTCTTAAATCTTAGCAAAAATTCTAGTGAAAGAGCGATAAACTTTTTCCTTCCAACTCTCTCCTCCAATACCTGTAGTATCGGTGACAAAGACTTGAGCTGCGACAAAGTTGGCAAGTCATTTAAACTTGCGCTCGAAATTTGTATTCGATTTCACTTCTGACGCGTGATCGAAATAAAAATCTACGCCTTTCACAAAATACGCGATTTTGAAAGCAAGAGACCTCAAAGACAGTGGTATTCGTTATTCGTAGCACCTTTTGAATGAAGAACTTTATCTGTTCTGTATTATGGTTTTGAAAAGCCACGTAAAATCTAGTTTGAGTTATTTTTTAAGAGAATTTAGATGTATCTTCAGCTATTACCTATAACTATTACAATAGATACGCATACAAACATACAGCATACAAGCATACAAACAGACAGACCGTGTTTTTTAAAATGGTATGTTTGTAGGTTAAGATGGTCTTTCTCGAAGTACTTATTACTACATGATCTATGAATATATTATTATAAGCTCTATATGTAGGAACATTTCTGAAACGTCTGTATTTGAATTCAACACGAAATTGCGCTTATCAGCTAGGTTTAACTTATGTATGCTACAATACCTATGACGTTACACAACCAGCTTGTTTCTCTTTGTCAAACATCGGTCAAATTCATGCCCGCTTACGGCAGTTTGTACAAGGATATAGCAAATCCCATTGTGTCAGTATGTTGAATACAATAAGCGGTTACCCTCTGAATGTTTAAAGGGAAGGTCGGCAAACTCAAACATGATATCGGCCTCAAACAAATGAATGTGTGTGCCTATGTGCCTATGAGTATACATACATTTTAGGCTATAGAGTCATCGGAACTCATCCGGAATGGTTGGTTAGTAATCGGTTAAGATTTTTATGGGAAAAAACGTATTTTGTTAAAAATAAGCTCTATCCTTAAGTTTGCCGTATGTTATTACTTTCCAGAATTTGTACCTTATTAGTGACACTATCGAATGGTGAAATAATACAGGGTGTGATTTTTTTTTTCAAAATCAATGGGTTCGATCCCTGGCTAGGCATATTGATTTTACAAAAATCGAAT
>DWIY01000521.1:0-12823 GCA_018248615.1 Erynnis brizo brizo
GGTTTTTTACAACGTCACGTGATTAAAACTTGTCTCATAATATTGGGCAAACGGCAACAGCTGATTTACAAAATGAATCTAATTAATATATGTATATAAATAAATGTAGAAGTTTGATTCACACAGCATTAAATTAACGTAACAGAATGGTGTGATTTAAAATAACTATTTGCTTGCTGTTGAGCCTATAATAAACATCTTTATAAAATTGATTGAATTCAATAATGAGTTTGATAAAATTTTACAGACCAATAACAAAAATCATTGCGATGTAAACTTGAAGTACATGTAAAATCTTAAGGAAACTGCAAATGCTTCATCATGGTGGATGGTATGTGTGCTCTGGGATAAACCTGTGAAAATGGTAATAATATTTTTTAAAATATTCACTGAATATTTTTCAAAACGAAAATCGCAAACAATCCCACAATTGCGAATAACAGAGCACGCGGAAGATTGCATTCGACATGAAAAACGAAATTTATATCTTCTTGAGAAGCGAAATAAACGAATTTGTCTCTCTGCGAAACGACAGCTTGAAATACGGTCTGTCTGGAGTCAATTGAAAGCGAAACTGGGATGTATAGTGAAGATTATACCACGCATTATTATTATAAAATATCGTCTGGGAATTTTACAAAGATCTTGTCGATTGAATTTTTGGTAAACATGTTTTAGGATATAGAGCCATTTTAGCTCGATGAGGCTACTTACCGCCATCCCCGTAACTCGCCCCGAAGCAGTACGTTCTTCACGTTGTATTTCAAACATTGAAAGTGAATTTAAAGTAAAACAAAATACAAGTGCGAAGTGAAAATTCTGTTTGAGAAAAACTAGCACGAAAATTTTTATAACATGTTAAAACAAAAATTGCAAAGTCGACATAAAATCGTGATTCACTTTTTACAATCTAGGGAAATTCCTCGCAAGTTTGTTTTAAAATGCAAAAATTTTGTTGAGAGTCCAGAATGTCCCCTAATAAGGCTTCCATTTTTAAATCCGTATGTGTCCAACGTTTAGTTTTCATTATTTTTCTGGAAAAAATACTACCAACAAAATTCAAATTTAGTTAAGTACTAAATTTATTTAAATTTACATTATGTTTTGTAATTAATTATGAGATATAATAATATAGCTTAGGTATGTACTTAATTTCTAATGTCACTAGTTGGAAACTGGAAATACAATAAAGAAACGTAAAGTAAATGACATCGCTGCATTAAACATTATAGTAGTATATAAAAACATTCGAGATACAGCAGACAGAAAAAGAAAACGCAAAGCTTGGACTAATAACGTGTTGTCGTGACACTTTCTAATGTAAGCGCATGAAATATAGACAAAAACTGGTAATCTAAGAAATGCAACAAGTAATTGACATGAAGTCGAAAATCTCAAATGTGAAAAAACAGAAAAGTGGCATTTAGACGTTAATACGCAACAAGTTGATGTTAATCGCCTCTACAATATTCTATGGAATCTCAATGGAATCATGGAATTCTATGGAATCATTACGAATGATTCGAATAAAAACAATTTACTAGTAATCATTTACAAACCAATATTATAATGATAAGGAAATGTTAATAAGGAATGTATTTAAATTTGTGTTAAGTGCACAAAAACAATTTAATTATTCAAACGCATTCAAGATCACGCCACTGGCAATATGTAAAACAGGTTGCAAAGTGAATTTGTAACTATCCAGACTGATCAAACAAGACTAGGATGTACGAGGGTGCGATAGGAAGAAAGGAAGGTTGAGAAATTACACGTCTAGACCGGAGTTGAAGTGGCAGTCTGGAAACTTTTTGCTGTAAATTCGTTCGTTGGAAAATTGATTAAATCTCTCAAAATTACGAAAATATTTGCAGGCTCCTGGGTAACGGAAAGTTTTCGACGAGACAGAAATTCGACGACGTTAAAGCGTAAGACACGGTTTAAAATGAAAACAGACACGTAAAAATGAAAAAGCGTAATAATACCTGAATTTAATCAGGTATGTCTAGACCGAAGTCTGATTGCAGTCTTGGGAATTCGCTGGGGTAAGAATATAACCTCTCACAGTTTTATTGGTCTTTGAGATGATATAAGAGCGATCTAAAACGTGAACAAAGGAAATGAGAAAAAGAATCAAGCATCCGCTAGCTATAAATAACCAAAAAAATGAAATTTTGCCGACATGCTTCAAATAATACCTAACAATATAATATTATATTCAGGCGCAAAGGCGCAAGAAACAAAGATGGATTTTTGATAGATCTTGATGAATGGAGGATCTTTAATGAGAATTAAATCAACAATTCAAGAAAGAAAATTTTAATATGAGGAAAGAAAGAGGAGGGTAGTTAGCAAAAGTCAAAATAAACAAGAAATTTGATTGAAAGTTTATATGAGAAAACAAACAAAAAATAAGTTTCGTACTAATGGTACTAATAATGTCTAGACACGAGTTTCCATAGAATTAGCTAGTAGGGAAAATTCATTTCGCAATAAAACGACTAGCCCAGGAAATAATAGCCAGGAAAACAGTTTAATGTCAGACGGGAAAATGCAGGGAGGGGCGAAAGTGCAGTCCAATGCTTATTGTACGCACGTCTAGACGGGGGCATGGATGAAAATTCGTAAATTTATTGTGCTGAGGACATGCTTTCATTTGGCTCGCATTACCTTACATAAAAGGTATGACAGAATGTGAAAGGACAAAGAAACCCTGGAGAGTTTAAAATTAGATGCATTTGTTAGCTAATGACTACGCTAGTCTCAAGGACTTTTGTTTTTGCAGAAACAGAACTTGAATCCGTCTGACTAAACGTTTTCCTTGTGAAAAAATGAATAGTCACAAACTGAGTTGCAGGCGAGCAAAACAGTGCAAAGTCGGAAATAACAAGCAAAAGTACCTAAATTATAACGGCGTGAAACCGTCAAACAACGAATGTTTTCTGAACCATTTTATTTAATTCTACACTTGTGTTCGTAAAAAATGGGAACTTATGAATCATTCGCTGAAAAACACTAGGCTTGTTTATGAATGAATTCTAAAGAACGCCGGGGTGCTTACAAAATTTAACAACATTTCTTTCTGCCAGACTATGTACACAAATATCTATTTGAGTAACACACTCTGTATCTGCATAGACAAACATTGCAATAACCTGTATTTGATCAGCTGTGTTCTCCTTAATTTTAGTTGCTGAATGATGTCTAATTCATTAAATTATTTCTAATATGTCTACATAATTTGTGAAAAGATTAGTACCTAAAGTACCTAGTACTTACGTACTTAGTACCTAGTGTAGTAACCACAAAAATTCTCCAATAGGAATAAATTTGAATGATGAATTTTTTGTTATTGATTTTTATGTTTCGTATCTGTTCGTTAGCGTTATGGGCATTTTTAGGGTAGGTGGTGTTATCCATACTAGCTAGGATAAAGCTTTATTAATTCAAAGCAACAAAGAAAATGCCAATTTTCTCGTAAGATGCCATTAACCTTGTTTATTCCAATGTGGTTCTTTACAGAAATAAATTGTCTACATCCACTTACAATATTACACCGTTGCAGTGAGTACTTAACATCAGGTGACCTTATTACAAAAGCAATAACCAACGACTGTTGGTTTGTCGATAGTCTAGTAAACAGTTGCCATGCTCCTGAGTTGCATATCGTTGACTGTATCAAAGGCAAGTTCACTTAACGCACTGCGCATATATTATTGTTAGAATACAATTATCATCACATTACACTGAAATGTGACTCACGTTCAATTTTAGTTCCACGGCGCAATATGTTCCTTGAAAGAAAGCACGCAGGATCAGACAAAGGGTTCGGTGAGTTCTCGTTCAAATATTTTCCTCGTGCTCGTTGGGTGTTCGCCAACCCATTGAGACTAAATACCTTAACACTCCTTCAGACGCCGAAATGAATTAAATTATAACGCTTCACACTCAGCCGCTGTCGCTATGGTTAACAGACACATAGGAGGAACACTCAGACTAATCACTTCGTTAGGTATAGTGGACTTAAATCCTTGTCATAGTGAGAGGAGACTCGACCCTGATTGGTTTATTGGTGGAGACCAGGAATAGAATAACTCCAACAACGGTGTTTGGGTCCTCCCATACTGGCTGCCCAGCCATTAGATATTGAGTCATTGGATTGTGGATGATTTTTTGGAAATTTGACCCCAAAGTAGTGAAAAGTGTCGAATGAAGGTTTCTAAGACCGCCGTCAACTGAAGATACAACTATGAAAATAGCTCAACCCGTATAACTACAGACGCTCGTAACGAATAATTTGTTTACATGTTTCTTGACTTTAGGATCTTAAGACCTACAAGTCTTGAGCTTCCAACCCGTTACAATAACGATCATGAAAATACGGTTCTTGTTAATGTCGAAACTGGCGAGCGGGTTTACGTTAATGTCGGTAGCATGTGACTGGAAAAAATTGATGACGCGCAATTGGTGTCAGGTCGTGAGAGTAACTGTTTTTAATGGTTTGTAAGCAGCTGTTTTTTGTAGTGGGTGAAAAGTAGCAAACGAGGTAGTAAAAAAGTTTGTATTAGGGATTTTAGGAGCCTGAGAAGGACTAAAAAATGTGTTTTATATCTGAAGGCAGTATACACAGGACAGGGCTCATTTTCTACTCATATATTTAGTTAGTTCTTTATATTATAAAGCCTCAGAACAGGGGCGTAGCTATTACCGAGTAATACGCCCAAAATACTGATGTGGTTGAAAATTGATATTTTACTAGTAAAAAAAGGTAGAAGGCAAACAAAGCACCCTTGTTATTTTTATTTTAAAAAAAGTTATTTGCTTCATAGCGAGTCTTAAGGACGAGATCCGACAAACTACAATAATTCTCCCGCTTTACGATGTGTAATCATAAGCTTTTAGAACGACGCAATTTTCCTTTATCGTTTCAATAGCACAGTTGTACTGTCGCCCGTGTTTGTAATGCTCGGATAATAATAATCTATTAACATTACAATTATAATTTTATTACACTTACAGCTGACTCGTGAATATGTATGGTTTTATATTGCGTACTTAGTGATTGCTTGGGGTTCTATACTTCTATCAATTACAATGGGTTTGAGTCTTTGTGGAGACTATTTATGCAAAAGGATTTATTCCTTCAGTGTCGTGATTAGGATCGTTTCAGGATCATGTCTTGTGCTTCTGGTTGTTTCTTTAGAACTAAGATGATCGCCTCCAATTTGTTTTTGAAGCAACTACACTTCTTGCCTTTCTAACCGTTCTGAGGCTTCAAAACAATGGGCAGTAAATTCCTGTTGAAGACCATATATTGAACGAAGGTGAACGGAGAAGGCTGTAGCTCAAAGCCCAAACACTACGTGTCTGTTGGCTCGAAGCCAGTCGGTAAAGCGGAAATTTGGACTCGCTTTAAAATGTATTCTTTGTTTTGCGTTGAAATGAGAGGGAATCTTTAATGATCCTTGCGAGTGGTAAAGTAACGTTTTTGATGATTTTATTGGTTTATTTTGTTCATTAAATTTTTTGAGCTATTTGGAACATTATAGAAATATTTATAAAATTACGCATGCATGCATAATTTCCTTAAAAAGTGATCTATGAACCCCGCATTTTCTTCTTGTATGATTAAAGTAAGATTTTTAACTAATTTCCCAGTTTTGCGCGCTTCCAAAATGTTTCAAATCGAATCGAAATCGACACATAAAATTATCACTGGGCATAATATAAACACGAAATTAGTATAAATCGCAGTGAAAGCACTCGAACGATATCGGAATGTTGCATAACCGACTTTCACTTGTTTATCTCGATATCAGTGGCCTAGGCGGCACCGAATGTCGGGCGTAGGAGGTCAACACGCCACGATAACACCGCTAGTCCTTTAGGGGCACTGGTCATGCAACATTTTAAAAGCTAAAAACGTCAAGAATTAATTTATTTATCAAACACACTGAAGCCAAAACGTTGGCGGAATAAGTTTTGGAAGGCTCAAAAAAGGTTCAAAAAGGCAGAACTATGAAACTTATTATGAAATTATGTTCCATTCCGATAACAAAGATCAGCAACGCGCAGTAAAAAAACAAAAAAAGATACACAAAAATAATATTCACGTGCAGATCCTTTGTCCTTTAACAATCCCTTAAACAATAGAAGTTCTCTGTAAGAAAACAAAAAAGTAGTAAAAGAGACAAGAGAAATAACTTTAGAGCTTAGACAAGCGAGTTTTTGAGAGAAATATGGCGAAGAATCTTATTCATACTTATGTCATAAATGCGAAAGCTTGTGTTCATTCATGTTTGTTGATCATTCATTGCATGTTTGTTACCTTACTTCGGCTGAACAGATTTAGATGATATTTGGGTTTTTAACTTTTTACACTTTTCTGAAATATTCCTAGAATACGCACTATGCTTATTATATAAAATTACTAAAGGAATTAACCCCAATACGTTTCTCAATATAAGGGCCCTGCCAAATATTTCGCTTTCCGAGGGCTCTTCGCCAAAAGTCTTGACAACCGCTGAAAAACAAAAATCATTCGCGAAAATTCTACCGTTGACAGTTGACACAAATTACTGTCATTAGGAGTGTATTCACGTAGCCCGTTCGTACAATTTGGCTAACTGTTACTTCGAATGTATACATTGCACTATTTCGGTCAACCGGGCGAAGATGAATCAGCGTGACATGAGCTCAAGTGACGAGTGTGTGTCAGTTTGTACCGTTACAGCCTTACCGGGCCATGCGGCTGTATAAGGTACCGTAATGCGCCGTGAATAGGGTTGTACGACCCGGTCTGTCTGCAAATCATTCCTGAGACACTGTAGGATGGGTCTTGAAATCTCCTCTCAGACGGGATCTGGGCCTTATCTGAGATTCGGGGTTAAGTCTCCTGAAGTCTCCTCATGTAAGGATTTGGGCCATATCCCACCCTCGCAAAAGTTGCACGTCTGACAACGTCGTTGTGCAGATTTGTCGCACTGATCTGTTGTTTGACGACACACTCTTTGAATTTTGTCGTGTTGCTTGGTTGGTTATGTCAACCAATTAGGACAAGGCCTTAGTCAGCCAATTGCATGGTACTGGGCTGTACATGGTTTTCATTGGAGATCTTCCAGGCATGGAGGTTTCCTAGCTAATGTTCTTCTTCACCCTTGTTCAGGTGACATTTAATTTTGTAAAATGCACATAACTCAGAAGTCTCGGGTGCCTGCCGGTGGGATTTATACCTCGACTTTTACCCCGAATAAGTCACTGGGGTACAACCGGTGTTATAATTCGCATTTATAAATAAGTAAGAAGATGGCAGCCCTATAGAAAGGCGACGCCAAAATAACTGTAACGAACCCCAGCTGCAGTGAGAGCATACCATCACTGTATACTCCTGCATCGTACATTTCATTATCATCCTCCAGTGAAATCGCATAACACCAAGACACCAATAAGTTCTCTTGGAACTTTCACTTAGACCTCATTAGAAACTAGATAATGAACAGCCGAACTCGCAGCCAGCTTATGTCATGTTCCATTTCGAATACTTAGTATTGTGTGAACACGTAATAATTGGAGTCGATTGATGTCCAACGCCAATTGAGACTTATAAAAGTGAACCAAGTGCTTTACTTTTCTCCTGTGCTGTATTTATTTTCATAGAAAATGGTCAGGAACTAATGTATAATTGAAGATGATTGATATGCAACGCAAATTGCAATTAACAGACAATGACAAAAACGTTTATTTGCATGATTACGGGTTAGTCTAACTGTCTAACATATTACAAAGCATATGTTCACAATCTATATTGACTTTTTCAGGTCGGCAACTTTTTACAATAAACAATTTAAACAGACGTTACATAGGTGTATTTAATCCTGTATTTTCGTAAGGAAAAGTCGACAAATAAGAGACAAAATAATATAGTTAATGTTGTCTTTAAGTTTTGAGTCTCAGATTTACACACATAAAGTTTACGTTAATGATTCTTACATTAATGATTTAATGGAGCAGAATATTCTTCATGTCTTGTATTATAACTGTTGCTGTGAGTGCTGGAGGTGATCTTTGTCGATATACCTACAACCTACACTCTGCTACAAGCTTTGAACACTTTAACACTATTAAACAGTATTTTGTTATTGTATGATTAACCTCGAATAGTCTACACGCTGAAATATTTCTCCTATTTTATATAAGTACAAAAGTATTTTAGGCAGGGTTCCAATGTAATGAAAAACGTTATAAAATTTATAAATATTTTATTACATGTTTTGTTTTCGACGTCAAGATAAACACAAATGATCGCTGTCTTTGCAACAACTGCATGCTATCTTGATTGAGTCATACGACGTGATGGATGAACTTCAAATTAATTCATTATCAACCTCACGAATTTGTACCTACGTGAGAAGATTTTTGCTTTAAATACTGAAAACAAGTAAACAAGTCGAGCATTGTGCTAATTAATATGTCAGGACGATCTGAACTGAACAAATTTCGTTCAATCAATATCGGCCGAATAATAAGCTTAGGCACCAAAATAACGACTATATGTAACGTTTCGTGAAAAACATTCAGTTTCACGTAATCTAATCGAAGAGAACTCGCAAAAACGTACCTTTTGGCAGTGCTGTTGCGATCTAATTTTAGCCGTTGAACAAATATCCACCGCGAACGTAGCAAGCAAGAAAACTCCGGGCACTCACTGTACACTATACCGTAATTTGCGCAGAAGGGAAAAAGTCTTTAAAATTAACCGCACTAAATATAGCCGTCGCGAGCGATAACACGATTTGTTTTGTACAACTATCGGAGTGGTGGCAGCACGCAACCGGCGCGCTCGGCGTCCACACGCGAAATAAACAACACAAATGGAGAGAAGCAAGAAACAACGCGCCGCGGTTTGCTTGTCAACAAACAAAGAGGGCTCGGTCGGCCGTGCGCAGGCGCAACGCCACTTCGCAGTTCGCACGCACACCACCATGGCGATGTGAATGAACACGTAAACATTCGAGTAGAGTTCGCTAGGCCACAAAATAGACCGAATACTGTTCAATACAGAAGTTGCATAGAGCGCGTTAGAACAACGCACACAGAGACGTGGCTCACGGATGCCAAAACTCAGAACGGTTGAGAACAATTTGAAGAAAGAATGTGAAATGTAGGCTTTTAAAAAAAACTTAGGTTTACTAGTGTCATGAGCAACACCAAAGAGGACGATAACTGCACGTTATAAACGTCTGAAAACTTACTTTGTGCCATTATAATTCTACGAACGTGGTAAAAGTGAGCCAGAAAATTGACTGTAGACTGTAGAGGATTGCTAAATCCAGGAAATCTTCGGCAGAGAAGTCATAAACGATTTCTCCGACTCGTATCAATAACTAACACAAGACAAAGATAAAAGAAAGACTCTATACATCAAGATACAGAGTTAGAACTACAAAAAAGGACACCTAAATTTGGGAACTCTTTTGTACCTTCTGTTAAGTGAACCCTTGAAGAAGCTTGATTTCTGTATGTACTTACCTACTTCTGTTTAATGTTTACACTCTTTGAACTAAGAATCGCGGATCGAGACCGTTCCTTGTAAATAGGACTCGACGACTATAATAGACGCATTTGTGTATTTTGATACCGAACTAATTAGGTATATAATAATCAAGGTTAACTAAACACACGCAAAACGTTTTGCGAAGTATTGCGCGGAGCATAATATTTACATACAAAGATAGTAAAAACTAATATAATTTTGTTTATTTTGTATTTTTTCTTTAATACCACTTACGACTTTCAGAACTGTCCTTGATTTCCAAACAAATTGATCTATGTGTAAACTGGAATATTTGGGGTTATAACCCAGTAGCTACGGTATCTTGTTTGAGAGATCGGGATTCGAACCCCAGTGACCCGCATCAATGACAATGAGTAAAATATCGTGAGGAACCTGGACTCTGGGATGTCAAGTCCACCAACTCGCATTATACCAGCATGGTGTAAGGTCTAAATTCTTATCATTGTGAGACATAAAGAAAGAATTGAAGTATTGTTTTATTCGCTTTTAATTTAAACCCGAACCCATAATGTGCTGTGTGGTTTCTACAAGACAAATTTAATATGTACCTATAGCGCGTACTTTAACATAACAAATGTTTCTCAGAATTTTCAAAATTATATCCGCGCTCATTCCTACTTCCTAGACTTCAGACGACCAAGTCGGCAAAATGACAATTGTGAGCAATACTTGAAAATGGTGGTCCTGTTTAGGTTAGGTTAGGTTAGATCGAGACTGTGCGTAACGCATTCCCTACTTGAAAAGAAAAGGTTAGGTTAATATTTCTCAGAATTTTCAAAATTATTCTAAAAGTGGAACGAGGTAACAGAAATGTGCCTATTGATTGGAATTAACTTCCGAATTAAGGGCAAGACATTTTATTTCGAAACACTGGACGCCACAAAACAATAGCACTCATTCATTGTAAGTACTGACCTTCGGAACCAAAACAATGCGCTTTAAATTTATAAACAATCGATGTGTAACGATTATTTAAACGTTTTTCGGCCTTCTGCATAATGTTTTCACATTACCAATTCCAACGCCCTAAATTAACATCCTTATCTTTGACCTGTTTACCTGAAGAAGCAATGCAATAGGTATTTTCTTATTTTCAGCCCTTCGTTGTCTACTGCTGGACATGGGCTTCCCTAATCGACGCCACTTCGCCCGGTCCTGGGCCCTTCGAATCCTGTCCCCGCTGTCTTGTTCAGACCATCAGTCCTTCGTTCTGCTTTACTGAGACGTGGTCCCTTAATCCTAAGACCTTGCTCCCCGAAAGAGGAGAAAAACCTAAGGTTACATATTTATTAAGTTTCAACCTGTTCCAATAACCTATCGTTGTATACTTACGGATAGCCCTAACAGTGTGGTAACCAGGCAGATAGGAATATCTTGGCATCAAAACTGTAGTAAAAAACATTGAAATCCCCGGTGGATTACAGAGTAACCCACCGGGCAAATTAACTTAATACAAGGTGTGGTGAAAAATTATGAATAGGGCGACTATTCTCCACGAAATATGTCACCTGAAATTCGATAGACTTTATGGTTACAAATTCAACGTAACACGCCACTTAATCAAAATGCGCAGAATGTGAAATCTTATCATTGCCTTGATAAGAACGTGTCAACGTTTCAAAACAATAACAGAGGAGATACCGGTGGTGACGTCATATCGTTTGCCATAAAAACCAATAACGAGTCTAGACTCTTCCAATATGTTTTGTTGTGATGAATGTTACAGACTTGTATTTATTTATTCTATGAGATTTCTACCAGACTACCTTGAGATCGTTGATAAGAACTAAGAATTGGACAAAAGAAAGGCAAAAAGACGCCAAGAAGACAGGGGGAAACCGTTTGATTCAAAGGGCCCAGGAGCGGGCGGAGTAACGTCGATTAGAGCAGACCCATGTCCAGTAGTGAACTACTAAGGGCCGAAAGAAAGTAAGAAACAAAAGAAAGAACCAAGATGCGAAAGAACAAAGTGAATCGCACCAAACATCACACAGATCAACTATTCAATGTACCGAATACTTTTGTTTGGGAGTTTTGGCACAAAGATTCGTACAGTGTTATTAACCGTGAACCTGAAATATCCGTCAAGTTCGGTCCAACGCGTAGGCGGAGTGCCACGACAGACATTGCACGCGAAAACATTCGTAAGCATCTTGCTATCTGGCCTCTTAAACGAAATTGTTTGTGAAGGAAATTTAGCATTACTGCTATGCCCGAGCAAATCGTGCGAAGATTATCAACGAAAACAGTCCGAAATATGCTTTATGCTACTGATATCACTACTAGAGATAGTGGACTGCTTTATGTTACTGCTACTCTTATTGAAAACCGTGGGTTGATAGTTAAAATCACTGGATTTTCTCTTCCGAACCTCTCTGCACAGCTGGGGGAAGGTGAGAGAATTATTCTCCACTTCTTTTGCCTTTTATTGCAGTTGGCATAGACTCGGGCTGGTGACCAATCTGTGGGGGGTTTTTATGCCATTCATAGGTCTACAGACCAGGATCAGCGTCTTTTGATTTCAAGCACGGAAGAGCTGTCTCTTCGTGGAAACAGAATATTTGCGTCCAATTTTGATCTCTAGGTCTTACCCATTCAAGTATTGACCTACTGAATGAATGTGCCCAATTTTACTTAAAATTTCCGAAATTTGTAGAAAAGCAGATTAACACTCAATACGGAGGTATGATTTGAAATGTTTGTAAAGGATGAAATGGCTGGATCATTCAATTTTGCCCCACCACTAGTGGGCCATGTAGACTAGTGAACATCGCGGTTGATTTTGTGTCACTACCCTGGTGGGCCAAATTACAGTTTGAAAAGCGAGCACGAATCGATCGACAAACAACCAAGGCAAGATATTTACGTTTGACATTACACGAAAGGTGAAATTACGCAGTATTATAGTACACTCGTCACGCGATAGTTAATCTAGTATCGACACGTGACCAACTGTAGTCGATGAAATTAACTAAAAAGAGGGAACTCGAAATTCTTCAAGGACGAATGGTAACTCGTTAGTACGTTGAGCAGACTGTGTAGACTTAGAGGGTTTTGCAATTCGAAGATTGAATCGGTATCTCGTCAGTGCGGTGAGCAGACTGTGTAGCCTTTTTCATTTCAAAGATTGAATGATGAGAAGGCAGGAAGGTGGGAAAACCGTCACTCGAGAACACTGACCTGTATATATACAAGTACGCTGGACAGACGATACCCTTTGAAATGACAGCTCTTAATAATTCCTATTTG
>DWIY01000522.1:0-12821 GCA_018248615.1 Erynnis brizo brizo
GGATTCTCTGTGTTGTGGATTCCATGGATAGGCACGAGACAAAGAGTACAGCGGAGAAAAATTATAAATTCATCATTCAAAATTTTTACTCCGCTGGGAATTGAACCCAGGTCCCTCCGCAGTGCACAATCGATAACCACACCATCATACCTAAAAAATATAGAGAAAGACGAATTACAAAGAACAGTAGGTAATCACTTACCTACAGCAATGTCTGTCTGTTTTTTAAGTGACGGTATAAAAATCCAATTATGATTATGCGTTTGCAGAACATTCCTGCAATAACACCCCCGCGAGAGCAAAACACCCCTGCAAATATCTTCTCCCTATATCTCGGGTTCGATTCTTGCACCGGCGTAATTTACTTATAACTTGTTTTATTCCCTTTGATGTGAGCGGGACCGTTTGTTTGACCAAATTGGATTGATAAAGTTTTTCTATTCGGGAAACCTTTTTAGCTATTTCGATGAAGGAATACCCAAACGCCCGTAACGTCTTCGGAATAGAAACGGGATTGCGAGACATTCAAATTAAAGTTAATGTTTTTTAATAAAATAGGGGTAGAAATATTAGGAGACCAGAAAAACATAGCCTTGAAAGAAATGATCACAGGTGAAAAAATGTCACGGAAAACAGTAAATTAGTAAAAGATACGAGTACCATATGCTCGTATTTGACTATAAAGTTGTACCTACAATGATTTTAACTTCACATCATACCATGTGTATAGGGGCCTTAAATTGCTAGTAACCACTCCACGAAGTGTAAGTTTTGCAAAGAGGTATAAAAAGAAAGACACCGCTCCTATCTCTTGTTTTAAACCCACACCATACCTATAAGAATCAATCTGCTCCTGAACACAACGAACCATCCTTATCTACAAGCCCATAAGGTTACCCATCTACTAAATTGTTCCGAAACTCTGCGAGAGCTCCATAAACAAAAAAGTAAACGTCTTATGGCAGTGTTTCCCATAAGTATCTATGGCGATGTTATGACGTCAGCGCGTTATCCCTTCACACGACATTACCTCGCCATCACCGAGAGCTCCATAATGGCTGTAGCTTTCTAAAGCCTTTCATGAACGTGTAGCCAGCACCATTACAGGAATATATGACATGCCCAAAATTAGGGGTAACAATATGCCGGTACATGTCCTACATAGCCCAAGAGCTGGCTGAAATATTTTGAGAAGTGTTTGAGGGTCATAAACTCATGTTGAATCTTTCTGTCTGTCCCGGCACACTTAGGCATGCCAAATATAGAAATTTCTACTACTTACATATTTTCATCACATTCTTTTCAGATTTTCTCACTGTATTAACCTTTCTTGGATTTATACGAACATACCAAAACTAAAATGAGCCAAATCGGTTTAGCTATTCTCGAGTTTTAGCGAGACTAACAAACAGTGACTCATTTTTATTGTATCTAATTTATATCCTAACCCCAAAAGTGCAAACCTGGCTGGCGGATTATTGAATTTAGCTAAACCAAATAAAGTGTTTGAGGCGTTTTGATAATTTTGTTTACTCCCCCCAAATGGTTAGAAAATGGCTGCCTCAAACACTTCTCGGAAAATGTCTGCCAGCTCCTAGGCTTTAATGTAGCTAATCTTTTAACAAACACACTCGTTATACTAGCAATATTCGTTAAGAGTATCTACCAGTAAGTACTGCTTGTGCCCTTAGACAATGAGAAGATATTTATAGAGCTCTGTAGTTAAACAATGGATAGATTCATCGTTCTGCCTTAAGAGGTCCACTTTCGATCCATGTTTTTGGGTTTAAGGCTCTACGTGATACGATAGTAGGCCTCCGTAACCTAAGGTTTGTTGGCCTAATAAGCCTAATTGATCTGATAATGAAAGCTTATTTTGCAAATAATGGCTAGATAAACAACAAATTATAGGCTCGATGATGACGTAAGATTGATCACTACAAAATGGCGAGATGAACCATGAAAAATCAAAATTCACGCGAACGTATAGTGGAGCTAGCTACAATAGCTACATAAAAAAATAAATATAGGCTCAGAAAAACTCTCTATACAAGACGAAGCGACAAAAAACTAAGGACAGCTTACCCCACTTGGTTGGCAGTGAAGGTTTTTTGCGACAAAAATATAATAATATGAGACGAAAATATCATCTCGTTTCAAGATCAAGGCGTCACTTAATCATCACGTCCGTTAACATGTGAAATTATTTTACGAACTGACACTCTGACATGGCAGCGTTTGCCAAGGGAAAACCGTTCTTATTTTAACACCATAAGGATGTAGAGATTCTGGATGAAAAACTGGAGAAGTATCTAAATGAATGTTAATGATCTTTTTCATTACTGAAGGGCGGATAAGTGCGTGTATAGTTGTACGTCGAATGTTATTTTCGTGTTTTCCGCATGACAACATGATGAAAAGCTATGTCAGATTTTACGCAATTTCGTAATAATTTACTTTTGTAATATTACATTTCTTATTTTGCGCATGATATAATATAGCCGCGGGCAGATCATGATTGTTTTCACTTCACTTGGAGAAATCCTCAAAATACTCCTTCAATATGTGAAGTTATTATATTTACAGTCAGAAATGAAACATTAATTTCTCAAAAGAAGGTGTAATCTTTTTCTTCATCATCTCAGGCGGTAATCGACGCCATTTCGCCCGTTCTGGGCATTCTAAGAATATTCTGCTATGAAAATGAAAAAACATCTTTTGATTTAGAAGGCATTGGACAGGATGAAGTGCTACAGTCTATTTGCGGTCTACATCGATGATTGATCTTCAAAACGCCGAGGACTGGAGTAGTATTGCATGTAAGCCATCCAATTCCAGAAACCCTCATTCGATGCTCTTCAACCGCTGAAGGGTCACCGCCTTACAAACCTACCAAGATATAAAGCACAGTTTACTAAAGGCTCCTAAATCCATCCCTTTGAACCTTTCAACCTGCCCCAATTCATCGCTAAATAAACCCAAGCCTCCGAAGAGCTGACAAAACAAACAAGTGCTCATAACATTTGGATCCCAATTGGTATTCGCCGCGACGCTCGCAAGCGGGATCACCTGAAGCTGAACAAAACGCCCAATATCGCGGGATCAGTCTTAATCCGGGATTACTTCACAAAGAGCGCGTGTTTCCCGAACACCCTTCATCTCCTTCGCCTTTGGTGACCGGAACCTCGATGTGGAGGAATCAAATGAAATCGCACATCTCTTAATAAAGTTGTGAAACTGTTTGCCAGAAAAAAAAAATTCAACGAATGAATGAAACTGAAATGAAGTCCATGTAAAAGATAATTTGAGCGTTTTAAAAGCGAAGAGCAAACTTAAGATTCTGAACTCTCGTTTACGTTAAGGGTATTTGGCGCAGGGAACTGCGCTAGACGTAATATACAAAGTTGGATTTTTGAAAGGATCGAACAAGTTTTGTAAAAGTAAGATTTAAAATTGCATTGATACTAAAATTTTCTTATTTAAAAAAATTTTCGACAATTAATCTCTGTATATTTACGATTTTGATTAACTTGAACAATGTGAATGACCGTTATCATAAACACAAAATCAATAATCCCGACAAGGATAAAGTGAAAATTTAATATAATTCCCGAAGTACTACCGAAATATAGGCTCAAGTAAACTCAGATAGAAAAAATGTCGAAACCGTTTCTTAACACAATCTCCATTAGGGAATTGCGGACATCCGGGACCGGAGGGCTTCTCCGGAAGCCGAGTGGAGGCTAGGGATGTACCAATCCGATCCGATATTTTCAAAGATCGTACGATTCTATTGACGTTCGGGTCCGCTCGAATCTATGTGATCCGAACCGACTCATCTCTTCCAAATATGGAATTATTATCCAAATATTTGTTATGAGTAGAGAGACGTCACAAAATAAACGATTTACGATCTAAACATTCTTTAGAACCGCTTTACATTTTGTATTAGTAGCAACGAGCAATATTTAGTAGCAACTTCTGTACCCTCTAAACAGCTTTTCTTAAAAGTATAGAAGTAGCCGTAGGCTGAATCAGGGCGGGCCCACAAAATCGGATCACGGTTTAAAAAAGTACATCCCTAGTGGATGCTTCAGAATCGATTCCATCTCCAGAATTACTTTCGTTGATATTTCGTCGCGTTTTGGAAATGCGCTGAACAATGGAAATCACGGTCCTTTGAATTGATAAGGATATTCGGCAACCCACAGATTTGTAAGAACTCGTTCTGTTTCGATGTCCTGATAGGGAAATTTTCGGGTTAACTCTGGATTATTGTGTGGTGACCGAAAAAAGAAAAAAAGAAAAATTTATTCCACACTACATAAAACATAAAGCTGACATAATAGCCCTCCATTTTTACACGAATTATTCCACCTCTATTAGGAATCTAACTAGTTACAAGGTCGCATCAAAATTAAATAAAGAATCTCTGGCAGCCACACCCTCTGTTCCCTATACTTAAATTTAATATGAACAGTGTTCGTAACTCTGCCTACCACCTATAAAAACATGAAACAATGATTACAATCAAGAACGTGAAAACTATTTCGCAGTAGGATACACTTTGAAACAATTTGAACATGAGCTGCGAATGCACTACGTTCTAGAGTCGAGGTAGCTTATCGATTTAGATAATCTTAAATAGATAGAAGTTTCGAGCAATTATTGACAAGAACCATACACTCGAGTGTACCTAGCGGAGTTTACCTCGGTGATTTTACCGAATGATTAGCCACGGGAATAGCGGTCTTATTGATCAGAGATAGAGGATATAATTGCGTGTCGAGAAGGAAGGAGTCCCGGGATATCTTAGAAGGGTAAATTTGACAAGGAACGCGGTTGTGCCGGCGCGAGAAGTTTGCTCGCGTTTAGGGCAGCCACGCGTTCAGCTTTGATCGGACTTTCTGAATTCTACCAGTCAATAAAATAACAAGTGTGCTGTGATATATCTTTCTACATACGAGTATTACTTACATGTCTGTAAGAGGCCTGCCTTCGTTCGTCCAAAAGTCCCATACTTATTCTTTTTTTTATTTACAATTTTTAATACTTACAGAAGCAAGGGGAAGGCCACTTACCAGGTGTTATCGCATATTATGTGAACAGATTTAAATACATCTTCATCGTGATTTTGTTGTGTTGTGTGTGACGTATCTTAAAAACAATAAACATATTTTACATTTAAAACATTGCATTTATAGTCCAATGTGACGTTAAAAACCAGTCCAGTGTGTCCACCCTACTCGCGTTAATTTGTGTTGCAGCAACTCGGAGGACTTTGTCAAAGTTCGTAATAACTGTTGGGCAACTATCAGTTACAATTGGACTTGATAGCGTTTATCCAATGTTACTTCACCCCCTTCCATAAGTGGGAGGGATCCGAACCCTTCCCGGCTGAGGGCCGCTTAAGACTTTGGAACTAATTTATCTCAGAGAACTCAATTGAATTGGACCTATCGAAATGTAGCGTGCGATTTGCACGCGGAGAGAGATTAATGATTTCCAATTAAAAGGTCGTTAACTTTGCCGATTGAAATTGTTTTTCCTGTGGAAAGAAAACAGTGGGTTAGTTGTTAGAACTTACTGGTTAGAGTTTACTTGCGTAAAGCAGTAATAAGATACCGGAGTAAGTAGTTGTATGCACAACTTGTAGCAATAAGCACTGAAAGAATTACAATTTGAAATAGTTTTTTTATTATATCTGAATTCAACGTTCATTCGTATTTACATTTATTCATTTAAGTTTTATTGTTTAAAGCAATAGGCGGAAATAATTAATGCATTTTCGTCATTCTTAACCAGTCAACCCTCGATGTTGGTGACAAATAGTATCAGGCTAATTCGAAATCGGTTGTACCGAAAGAGTAACTAACAACAAACATTATTATAACACCCATCCGTCCTCTTATGCTGTCGCATATTAGTAACACAAGATTATAATTATTGAAACCCACCCTATCATAATAGAAATTACCCGACTTTGATGTACCTACATCATACTTAGCGCAAACTTTACGAAATGTCAAGATAATGATAATGATCTAAACTTTCCCTTTGTGTCAGGTCAATTGGGGTCGAAAAGAACTTCCGAATTACCCACTCCACGTTAGGGATGCCCCAAAATGTGTTGTATCGATATATCGCATCGTAATAGTATCGCATGGTTTTTTTTATTTGCGAATTTTGCGATTTAATTAGTGTTTTTTTAATGAAAGCGGATATTTTTATGGTGTTCTTTAATTTTTATGCGCCATAAAATTATTTTTTGTTAAAAAGAAAAATAATGTTCAATGGCACTATTTTTCATCATTGCGCAATGATGTTACAGGAATTTTCAAGTTATAGAAGTTAAAAATGTCGTAGTTTGATAAGTATGGTCGAAAATATCGTATTAAATGTCGATATATCGTATCGTGCTGTATCGATATTTAGATATATCGTAACGTAATGGGCATCCCTACTCCACGTTCATTTTCCGCGTAATTATTTTTTGTTTCGGAACTTTGTATGGACACTTATAAAAGTTTGGCTTTGAATTATTAATTTTCGAGCCCTCGAGGAAGGCAGGAAGAAATAATGGAAGGTGGTTGGACTCGGCCTTTCTTGAAACTTTTATATTATAGGCAGATTAATTATTTCGCCCGCGTACTTCATAATATGCGATCTAAACAAAAGCTGCAAGCTTTGATCGGATTGAACGTAATTTCAACGGGAATTGTAAACAAACGAATCTTCTCTAAGAATAAAGAAAAATTTGCTTTCCGCTTTCCCTGCTTATATCTTTGAGACTAGGCATCGATTTTAAATAGGTTTTTATGAATAAAGTATTTTAAGAAGAAGACTTTAAATGTGCTATAATAGAGAATATATTAGAGAAAAGCCGAGATAATTATATTGACAGGGTAGTGAAATAAGCCTTGGAAGACCTAAAAATATTAGCGTAGAGCGTTTGATAAATAATGACTATTAATTTACTAAACAGAGATTGGCTTATCTGATTAAAATGATCGCGAGCTATGATGCAAGTGTTGTTTGGTTTGCATCATGCAGTACTGTACTGTGCAAGCCAAAGCATAAATAAATAATGTATTAATGCAGGTGGTATCTTGATATTTACAGTCAAGTTTTAATTTAGCGATCTACAATGTTAGGCGATATTGGGCGATGTCGTGTGAGTGCTGTTTTGGGATCTTTAGGTGCATACACCATGCCTAAATACCCATGTTAAAATGAATTGGTCTGTTTCATTTTGTTAATGAATATAGACTGAATGTGGCATAGTTCAAAAAATCCACAATAAAAATTTCAAACGTTCAACAGACGATTAAGAAGGCATAATCTGCTCTAGCTAGAGTTGATAATTCAGTATCACTAAAAGTATTTATACCCGTTCCAATTCATTAAACGGCATCTATAAAATGAATAAGTATTTTCAATTGCTTTATGCTTTTAAAATATCGTGAACGAGTTTAAAACGGAATCGCATTTATCACCGACAGAAGTGGAGCATCGGCTGTCAGCGTCACGCCACGTCGTCACGTCGTCACGCTGGCAACAATGCTTTCAGACAAATTGCCGCAGAATGCCTGTAGGTACTTCGGAAAGTGATGTACTTTTCGAATCATGTTAAAATATTGTTTTGTGGGTTTTAAGTGTTCAGAACACCCAAAGTTATGTGAATATTGGTAACCCATTTATGCCCGTTCCACCTTCAAATACGGTACAAATTTATTATGGAGTCTTACCGTCTTACGACTTAAATCTCAAAACTTCGCAACAGTGGTGCAGTCGGTACTTGGGTCAATTATCGCTTTTGGCTGCGCGCTTCTGGGCTTCAAACACCATAGATACGCAATCGGTTTTAACTGTTTTAACTCATCCCAGTAAGGGTTTAATTAAACTCGGACTGATCACTAGCTCTCGTATCTCAATAAACGATATCTTCGTCTTACAAGCGTATCAAAGGCGTTTGGATTTGCCCCTACATCCCCCATTCTCATTGGAGCGTGAAAGAGAAAGCTGCGAGCCTTCTTCTATCAAGCGAAGAAAGCCATGCCCAACAATAGGACAAAGGGTTGCAGTCATCGGGTTACCTTGACATCGAGCTGGTGACTTGCTCGCGTCATACCTTATTTACGGCACGCGCACGCGACTTGCACAACAGCCGAAAACCTGCCTTAGTACGGAGTAATAGAGGCGTCTTTTCTATGCATAAATTTCGTCACGTTTCTGTTTGAGGTTCGTCCAAGATGAGCATCTAGCAGACTCGCTGGCGGCTGGCGATTGACGCAGGAGGCAAGTGTCCAACTGCCACGGTGGTACAATGTCCTCCATAGTAACTGAGACAACATTAGCCACAGAACGCGAGCTTAAGGGAATTCTTGGGAAATGGTGCACACGTGTTTAGTTTTGGCAACCGAGACCATTTGATTCTGGTAATGAAAATGACCTAATTTGTTCTGGCTATCTCTAGGCAATTGGCATGTCAGATCTTTTTGGGTGAGCCAATTTTAATTTTACTAAATGTTCGAGATTAACCTGAGAATTGTTTTTGATGGTCCTGCTGCCACTTCTGTCAATTTCACTGAAGTTCATGTTTTTGTATGTATTTGTCTGTTGTGTGTTGGTATGGTTGAATGGACATGATGACTATACAGGGTCAAGTGGATTGCCCCAATCGATCTTTTGAACTTATTCAATGTTTAAGAAAGCTAATTGCCGTTCTGCTAATCGAAGTCCTGCGAGGCGCAGTGGTTAAGTCGCTAGTGCGCTGTACAAAGGATCCTATTCCCAGCTGGGCTGATATTTGAATGATGAGTTTAATTTTCTGTTTTTGGTCTGGTTGTTTGTTTGATTATCTTGTGTCCATGTCTGTTACGAGGACAGGGAAGAATAGTGTGGGGTGTAGTGTATGTGAAGCGTTATTATTTATTATGTAATTTAGTAAGTGATTAAAAATGTATGAGTAATTGCAAAATTTAAAGAATTCAATTGATTGACAGACAGGGCGGTTCTGTCAGCACGCCAAAACGTCCACACCGTGAGATGAGGCCGCCGGGAATAGAACCGCCACCTTGACATCTGCCGCCCCTGAACCTGAGGGGTCTGACGCGGGAGTCAATGCTGTCACTAAATATAGAGATGTCATCGTCTTGTGGGTAGTGCGCTCTCTATTTGGATTGATTGTTCTTTTTGCCGACTTTTTATGAGCAGCTTTTTATCGAATTTTGAACATCGGTGTTTGAATATCTTGAATTTTTATTTGACACTGGGGGGTCTGGGGGTAAGTACCTATTCCAAAATCAGATTTTTCTCTCGATATAAAACAAGCAGAAAGAAGGGACGGGGGCGATAGGACTGTAATCTCTTCAGAATGACCTGGTGCCTACGTCAGAATATTAGTTTGGAATATTTGCTTAAAACTGACTTCAGTTCATCGGCCATCGCAGCTCATGTGCTATGTAGGTACCTAGACAATAGTCCTAGAAACTCCCATGCTAGGGACTATCATTTATTCGAACTGAAATAGTACCTATTGTGTCATGAGCATGAAAACTGGTCAAAGTATTCGTGTAAAAATACGTAAACAAGTAAACACTGTCTGTTGCACTGAAGTCGTTCTTTGCTATCAGTTCTTTACTATCAGTAAAGAACGACTTCAATACTACTTTCAATTAAGTATTAATGCCTTTTATGAATGCTCTACCAAAGATTTTACCAAATATTAGTTCCGTTCGACATAAAACAGCTTGCCAAGATTCTTTAAACTTGTAGGTATATTCCTTTTGCAAAACTAAATCTTAATAAAAATAAAGACGAACCTTCGTTTTAATCTGTTCGTCTTTATTTCGAACCGAGAGCCATTAGCGGTGACTGTTTAACTAATGGTGCTGGTTAATTCCGTGGTCACAACGCAAAACGCACAAGAGTACATACAAACCCACGCGAGAAGAGACTTCAAAAGGTATGAGATAAATAGCTCTGGGCTGATGAACCCGCCTGCTTTTTAGGGTTCCGTAGTGAGATGGTGATTTTTCGTCTTTTCAGTGGGTAATTTGCAAAGATGCCATGAAAATGATGGGATGTGGGCTTAGTAAAAATTTAATAATGGAACTGAAAATACTTGGAGAAACACTTCAAAATGTAGATACATGAAAATTTAGTACGCATAACTGAAGGAAATCTGAGTGCACATGGTTTTTAAATACTTATTGAAATAATGTCTATAATTTAAAATTAAATTAATAGCAGGTACATAACCGTTTATATTAATTATACAATAAATAATCATTTTAATCTTGTTTTTTTTTCACGGATCACGGAATCACGGATCCGGATATAATGGACTCTCTGATTGGAGAGGATTTATTGTTAGGCAGCACAGATAAAATGTGTAGTTCTTTTTTACATTTTCATTATTGAGGTTTAGCGCTTCTTACCATTTTTGCTAAATGTGGAGCAATGTACAAAAAAATTAGCTGCGGAACCTTCAATTAGAAAAACCCGACGCGCCGTTGACTGGTTCTTTACAGTAATCGGCCGCTATTTATACCTTTCCGAATGCATCATCAAGATGTTGAAGATACACAGCATTGCATTTGCATCCGCGAGGTTGGAGCCGGAACAGGGATAAACAATCAGCGTAAAAATACCCACCACGAAAACAGAATTGTTGAGATTCTGGAATATTCTGAACTGAGTCAGAA
Organism: Erynnis brizo brizo; assembly: GCA_018248615.1. Classification (NCBI taxonomy): domain Eukaryota; kingdom Metazoa; phylum Arthropoda; class Insecta; order Lepidoptera; family Hesperiidae; genus Erynnis; species Erynnis brizo. The sequence goes on from DWIY01000522.1 coordinate 10,710, forward strand.
AGTCCGTTACGTTTTGTCCACAATGTGGGTAAAGCGATTTTTAAACCATTATTAAAATTTAATAGTGTTATAAATGTAATTATGTGAAGGAAACATCATCACACGAATACCCAGAACGTGTTTGAAGTGCTTTTTCAGAAGATTAGTATTTTCGAGATCTGTAACTTTGAAAACGCCATTTGAATTCAGAGTCCGCCCTTCCAAGGATTCAACTTTCTAAACAGCTATCTGAGGCTCGTAATACTGCGAGCGGCTTAAGACGAGATCTTATAATTTGTTTTTCATCCATTATGAGGGCTTAGGAATCTCATTTGAAGAAAACTTTTCTTTTTGGTTTTAAGATCTTTATTATTATTCCTTTTTAAGAATTCATCGATTCACTTACAAAGGAAGTAGTTTAACAATATAAATTCACTATTTAGAGAAGATCTTATAAAAATAAAAAAACTGGACGAAACTATTAGAATACCTACCTAGTTAGATATATAATAATAAGCTTAACCTGTTGTAATTGTAGATAGTTGTACAACTTGGCACACTCCTCGTAAGCGCGCTGACGTCGGTATTCCCGTCGCTTTCATCATCTCACCATCTGCTATCCAGTAACATCGACTTTCCGTCTAAACGTCCATCTACAAATCTTGGACAGTAATCTGTCAGTTTCCATGTCTCTGGAACCCATTAATTTTGACAATGAATGGCAAAATTGAAGCTATTTATTTCATCAAAATATAAGTGCTGGAAAACTGGGCAAGAGTCTCCTTTTTACCCTGTGACCTACTGGCTATGTCATACGACAACGTCTGAGGACAGCCCCATACAAAGCCCCATAAGTATTAAAGTTTTGTCGTGTTGGTGGTATATCAGTCAATTCGGACAAGGCTTTATAAACAGAGCAAACGAATACGCAAGTTATCTGAAGTAAGCTCGCCGTAACCAGAGCTTTCGAGAACGAACCTAAGTGAAGCACTAGAGCGTTTATTATCATGGTTCATGAGGTCATTGGTCTTCTACTTTGAACATGAAAAACTATACCGTATTCAATATTGCCCGCGCCGGCATTGAACTCTAGCTCACAGAAGTAGAAACCGACGCTGAAACTAACTGAACGATCTACACAATAATATGACACCGGTAAATCCGTCGCTTGCATCACCGCACCGCCGAGCCAATTTGGACTTAAACCACTTGGACTAAATTGGATAATCGCCAGCACACGTGTGCAGAGTCTCGGTCACTCGTACACATTATTTGTGCGTTTTTTTGTACGCTCGTTTGGCTGCAACCCTTAGGTCGCACTCAGTTTGGACGCGATTAAAGACAAATTCGACGGCCTTAATGTCTTACTGTTGGAAATGAATCTCTCCCCACAGGGGGAGGCCTGGAGCATACTCCACAACGCTGCTCTAATGCAGATTGGTAGAGAAACGGGTTAGTGGCAAGCCCGTGTCGGATGTTTTCAAACCATAGGGTCTCCGACAAGGTTTAACGACTACTATCTTATCGATGACAACCGGGACCGACCGCTTAACATGCCCTCCGGAGCACGGTACCGCGCATTTAATTCGCCACTAGTGGTCACCTATCCAGGTACTGACCGCACGGCGCACCCGCGTTGCTTAACTTTTTCCATCGCTTGCGATTTACTCTAGCAGCGGGGCTTGTTAAGCTCGTTTACCACGTATTAATCAACTAATCAGATGGACGTTTTATTGCGACCATTTATTATAACGCGTTGTTTTCGTTCGCGAGTCGTGCGTCATTCATTAGCTGTCTTCGTTAATTCCCTCGCGGATAAATACGTCTGTGGTATTAATCAGTTACATGAAAATAAAAGAAATTGTGAAGCTTTTAATCTACCAAATTATTAGCTTCGTTATTTTGATAAGTTATGTTTGAGATTGTAATTAAGATCACAGATTTCACAGACAGATTTTCCTTTAGACAAGACAATATGTTACGGTGTCTTCTTAATTTCCTTCTTCCTTCCTTCCTTTCAGCCCTTGGCAGTCCATTGCTGGACATGGGCCTCAGACGACGCCACTCCGCCCGGTCCTGGCCCCTCTGAATCCAACGGTTTCCCGCTGTCTTCTTCAGGTCGTCAGTCCACCT
>DWIY01000523.1:0-12811 GCA_018248615.1 Erynnis brizo brizo
AAAATCGGTTGAGAAGCGAAAGAGAAAATTGTTCTGAACTGATTCGCCTTAGCCTATTTATATATATGATGATTAAAGAAAGTAACAAAACAACATCATTTTAAGACGGAATATATTACATTACATTACATGATATAATTTAGTACAACTAATTATCTTACACAACACTAGGTTATTATGTACCTACATACAATAATTACATTTTTAGGATATTTTTTAAATCACACTTAAAAATATCCTAAATACCATAATTGCTACAAATTCAGTTTTAATTACTTATTAGTATTTTTGCGATTGCAGTACCGTGCCGTAAAATAAGTCAAAGTGCTTGTCAAAATTCACTGAGGGGAGGGAGGGATGATCGAAACCACTCAGCCGTGCTATACCAGGGAAGTATTGCACGTATCGCAAACGTCGCCAGATGGCGTAGTGTTTGCTCGACCTGTTTGAGTAGAACTTTGAAATTTCAACTATTAGCCATACGCCATCCCCAGCACCTGTCCATGTTTACTGTTGCCCAATGGAAGTTGTTTCGAGAAAGACAAACTATGTAACAAGATTTTAATTGTATCTTACAAATTCGATCGTTTATCGATTACTTAATACAAGTGGAATGGATAACAAATATTTAAAAATATTTTTACTAACCGATCTATCAACCGAAATGGGTAATAAAGAATACCTAAATAAATATATTTAAGGACTAACATTAGTCTTTCACGTATAAAAACGTTATACTCACTCATTACGTCCATACTAAACGCTTATTAAACTCACTAGCTTTCCAGAAATTAAATTACATGTCAAGTCTAAAAATACTTACTATAACTAACTACCTAACTATAACTTCAAGTTCAATATCTATAAGATATCTTCACAAAAAACAAAAGCACCTCAAATAACACAGCTCAATTTGGGTCATCATTGTTTGTTTAGCCCCACAAAAGTATAGCAAGGACTCCACCACACAAATTATTCAGTTCAATGGTTAACAATTAAAGTTGGCCAGTGTATAAATCAACTTAGAGCTCGACATTAGCCCCTATTAAACTTTGCAGAGCCTTTATAATTGCCTGCGCTGTCCAGTGCCCATTAGATAACATTTAGGTCGCGGTTCAAGAAGGAAAATGGTGGCGTTCAAGAAAATTGCAGGTTGTACAAGCATTATTCGTTTGACGGATTGACATTCGATGGGGAAGAGAGGTCCTCGAATGGCGACCACTTCTAAGGAGACAAACTGCCCAGGTGGACTGACGACCTGAAGAAGACAGGCGGGAAACCGTTGGATAGGTACTGAAGGCCCATGACTGCGTGGAGTGGCATCGGTTTAGAGGAGACCCATCAGTGAACTGCAAAGAGCTGAAAGGAAGGAAGGACAAGCATTATAGTTTATCAAGACACTGCTGCCCCTATATAACTCTTCTTGAAGCAGGTTAAGTACTGGTTTTTCTGCCATACGAAGGAAGTTTAGGCGATTAGAAAAAGCAGTATGATTAGGCAGTCAGCACTTTGGATCTGTTTAACCGGGTTAGATTTAACGGGCTGCGTTATTTAAACCTAATAGTTTTATAGGTGGTAGAATCATTTTCAGGCAGGTTTTTATGACCGCATTTCTTGTGTTTCGTAAACATAATAATATGAAGAACATTGAAGCGTTTTGTTTTTCAATACATTTTCTTCATGAGTTGAATACATCGTATCATATATTTTTATTAAAACATTAATGAATAAATATAAAAATATAACGTAAATTGCCTTTTTGATGATGAAATAAATTTAAAAACCTTCCTTTTTAAACGCTTCTCTTGTGTATTTAGACCGTTTTCCTACATAGAAGGGCGCACGCGATCGTTGAAATTGCCCGCGTACAACCCGATAAGGATCTGGACATATGGAAGGCTTAAATAAACCTTCCGACACATACATATTTTCCATATGGTAAAGAAATCAAAATCCCCCTGTGTTTTTTATTGAATTAATTAAGGTACAATCTGTAGGTATGGCATCGCATGGCAGGCTTTGTCGAGCTCCTTGCTATCTGCTGAATGAAGAAGCAGAGAAAAGAATATGGAATAAATAAATAAATAAAAAAGAGAGAAGAGATTTGGCATATTCTTACAACCCTTGACGGTTCAAAGTTAAACTATGAATGAAATTGAGTGTGATTCCGTAGTCATTCCGTAGTCCAGGGATTTTTAGCCGCTGGGCTATCACCGCTCCGTGTCCGAGAGGGGTCCGGGTTCGAATCCGAGTGGCACCAATGATTTTCTTAAAAAAATTGTGCGCGCTTATTAAAAATATCACCTGCTGTAACGGTGAAGCAAACCCAGGTGCGTGCCTGGGAACTCTCCATAATATCTATACTATTATATACCATCCAAATCTCATTTGTTTTGTATCTAAACGAACATAACTTAGTATAGCATTGAAGCGTGCCAGTGGAAATTAAGCCCGGAACTTAAGATTGGCATTGGATATTATGGATTGCAGTGACCACTTTACATCAATCGCCCTGAATTCTTGTCTGCTTTTCATTAATCATAAAATGTAATTGTAACGTCTATGTTAATATATTTATTATTCATACATAATATTATGTATTATAAAGTACCAATAGACGACAAGCAAACCTTCCGTTAAAACAACGCCCCTACGTAAATACTACATAATAATACTTTTTCTTGTTGAACGCTATCTCTAACCATGCTTCATATTCCCGCTGCAGCAGATTTATCTAGACTCTGATGATGAAGAGGCAAGCATCTGAATCCCAATAATAGCTGTGGAGGGCCCTTCAGTTGCCTCCGCGGAAATGCTGTGCACAGAGCAGCCACTAGCAGAGAATACAGGAGGAAAAATAGACCAAGAGCTTACCTCCTTCTCTTGGAATAAAATAGTTTTACAAACGTAACCAAAGACATGATGTGAAGTTTAGAAATATTAGATTATTACGCTGATTATTAATTTATTGTTAATAAAGAAACCGAAGAAGATAACTTACGGATTGACATAGTTTAGTTCATAAACGTCCAAGTGTTTTTAAATTAATGGCGAGCTTCCAGCATGATTTATTAACAGACTTGTAAGTCAATTCTTTCAAAGACTACTAACTAATAACTCTTGTAAAGGCGATCATATTTATGAGCATGGATGGATGGATGATTGCTTTAATCACACAATTCCCTTTCACACAAAAAGGACTGCATGAAAGTTCAAAAATACTTACTTTGTAATCCCTACTAAGATACCTTTGTTATCTGTTTCCGGATCAAATTCGAAGTCCATGAGGATGTAGATAAGAAGGTAGTTCAACTAAAAGGTTAGAAAATAAACCAAACCTCTGTATTTCACTGCTCTGGGGCGAACAACGGTCGCTGGGGGGTTTAATATTAAAAATAAAATAGAAGCGGAGCGATCTCAGTGTAGTGGCTCGCGTATTGTGTGCTTTTTATTAAACGCCCAAATCGCTCCGAGTGCCGGCTTTTGCGAACATATTAACTCTATGGAGTTATTGCAGTGCTTAATGCTTTGTGTGCCGAAACGCTTGAACAGGTTGATCAAAAGTCTGGTAAGAGCGCTTATGTTACGTTTCTTTAATAGGGCGTAGGTTCATAATGATTTAACAATTTGGTTACCTATAGATCGAAGAGGTTAGATCACCTACAAGATGGATCTTAATTTAGAGGAGAAATTTCAAAAGGTTGTTAAAGCGACTTCGGGCAGGAAACCGACGGAAGAAATTTGTCTGCTCAAGATGTGTACCATCGAACGACTAAAGAGAAAGAAAATGGGTTGCGGTAACCCACCCTGAAGCAGCGTGTTCTTCCTGTTTTTAGCTGGCTCACCTCACGGCTTTTCAAGTGTAATTTCTGAACAGCATTTGTCATATGAGTGTGTGTCGTCTAAAAACAAGGAAAAGGAGTAGTCTATGGAAAACTACGTTTAACATCAAACCAACAACAATGGGCGAACTACAAAATGTCTTCTACCTAAAAGTAAGCGACAACCCATCCACAAACAGCTTCACAGAATAATCCAATCTTTCGTTGACTTAACATGTCGTTTATTATATCTACTAGGTATAAGTTGTACATATACCTAAAAAAAACACGTTATTTAAAACTCTCCACTTTATTTGAATTTTAAATTTAAAACTCTAATCTATTTTTCAAGTATTTTCAACCAAAGGCTTTAAGATGCAAATACGGCACAAAGGATACCTTATACGATCTTAAGTATTACTACAAAGTTACCGCAAGCATGCTTACATATTTCGTTTATTTTCGCTCACGAGCGCATGAATAAAACATGCGACAACCCTTGTCGGCGAATCCTGTAGACAATTCCGTCAAAGCTCTCTTTGACGTCACGTCAAAGGCTATGTTTGTGCCTCTCGTGCCTCTGCCTCTTGCCTCTTGCCTCTACAGGTACAAAGCGCTGAGGGAATATTGATTAAAACTGCAATGGGTATCTACTAACTGTGTTACCTATATATATTGGTTTAAAATTGATTGAAACATCAGATAAACAAGCCTTGTGATTACTTTAGCGGACTTTAAAGGACGTACTAGGAGACAGCGGGAAATCATCGGTTCAATGGGCTCAGGAACGGACGGAGTCGCGTCGATTAGGCCCATCTCCAGTAGTGGACTACGAAGGGCTGAAAGGAAGGGAAGAAGGAATCCATAGCATCTCTCATGAGTACCTCTAGAGCAAATAAGGGTTTAGATCACTGTAGGCGCTCGGTGAGGTCATGCGCTCTCAGTTCTGATCATCTATTGTTGGTGATTAGAGTTGCAATATACAATTAGGAAGAAGGAATCCATAGCATCTCTCATGAGTACCTCTAGACCAAATAAGAGTTTAAATCAGTGTAGTCGCTGCGCTCTCATGAGGTTGGTGATTAGATTATGCAATATACAATTAGCATATTCATTGTATAACTATTTAAAACATGCTGAACTAACTATCTTAATGTGAGCTTACCTATATGTTAGAATTCAGTTGGTGGTTCTAACAAAAATAACAAATAAATAAAACAGTCTCATCCATTCGGAGTTATCCTTGAAAAAACGGCTTCCATCTGTCGTAATCACGGAATTTTCAATTCACCAGGTATTTTAATTTTTATACTTCCGTGAACCGTTACGGTAGCCAAAAGCACCATCGACTCCACTAACCTCTCCAGCGGAGTATCGGCCATCTTGCGAGTGGCCCTTCAGTCACTTCCTTTGTGGGTGATTAGAGCTCATTAGAGCTGGCAAGTGGATTAGCACCTCGTTGGCTCGTTGCACTCTTGTTGGGAGAGCGTGAGTGTGTGATAAAGCCCGAGAACGGTGTCAAGTGTGCATTGTGCATTTATAATGCAGTCGCGTTTTCAGGCTGATTTCGTTGGAATAGTAATGACGTGGCTCAGGATTAAGGATTTACAGTAATTTACACCAATCACGTTTTTTAGGACAGTTGAAAGGATGGTGATGTTAACTCATGGCTGCAGCCTATTTTATTACACAGCAGTAGAATAATTGTGCGAAGTAGCCACATAGTGAGTACTGCAGAAGACTGATCGCATCTGAGAACTTAAGACTGGTTTCAAGATTTGGGTACCTATCTTGCAATTAGATATTCTTATTATTTTACTTAAAACAATAGATTTTGTCTGGTTAAAAAAATATTATCCATACCCGACGGTATGTTATTGAAACTACCCCTTAGTGTAGATAATGTGTAGGTAAGTGGCGGGTACAAAATTCAGTTGTTTAATTTTTCAGAACGAATTAAAAGCTGAAAATATCATACCATATTATTCCATGTATTGTCATTCAAACAATACATTAACGTCATCAGTTTATTCTAAGTACAGTCAATCACAACAGTACATTACATACAAAAACCCAATAGGCCATGTGTGCAACAACACGGCAACAAACACAGCCTGCGGACACACACACAAACAACGCGCACCTTCATACGAAATTCTCAAAAACCGACGTCGCGTTGTCTCGCTTCCATCAATATTTACCCTGGCCGGTTATTGGCGAGTACTGGTGGATGGAAAACTGTTACGAGTACGTTTATTTTGAAACTAGTTCTAACCGACCTTCAGATCGACCCGTCTTCCTTTGCAAGATATTTGAAATTTATAGACATTTTTATACCAAAACGTCCGTTGGCCCATTCTAGATTATTGGATTTATAAAAGAAAATGATATAGACACACATATTGAACGGGTTCAAATGCTATTCAGCATGCATAACAGGGTATTCTGTCCTAATCTTGAAGATTATGTATATATTTAAGCTGTGCATTAGTGTGAATTTTATAAAAGGTAGAAATTTTATGACATCGAAAATAACATAAGCTTGACAAACACATTATTTTTAGGTAGGTATTTTAATTTATCTATGGATTCAATAACTAGGTACTTATATCGGCTTAAAATGGTATTATATTATTACTATTAATTACTACTCGACAAATGAAATGCTATAAGCGCCTTATTCATTCTTCGCTGGCTTGGGCTCTGAAATGCAAAATATCCCAATGCTGATTGCTTCATATCCCATGTGATGAAGACAAAATTATAATATTTGTGTTGCGATGTTTTTAATTATTAATGTCTCCTTTATCTTTATCTCGATCTCACTATAAAGCGTCGAGTCCACAACAACACATCCGCTCACGGTTGTACATCTCCAGATCTTTTCACTTTGTAATAGACATCACGGACAGTCAGTTGACGGAGTTCACACAAAACGACCCGGTACAAAGCTTGTTTACTCGTCTTTACCCATTCGCGATGTGTTTCTCATTTCATATCTGCTAACACTTTATCACGCGACGGTACGCCGCCTTGTGCTATGAGAATTGAGCTTAGTGTACCTACGTCACAACACATTTAAGTGTAAATTTTACGTTGCTAGTTACGTAGATGCTTGCGTTTTGTCTTTATGCACTTGGATACTTTACCTAGGTAAACTTTGTAATATATAACTTTATCTTTTGGTTTCAAGTCATCAAAATGTGTTTTACCAGTTTTGACGACGAGTATGTCGAGTATCTGCGAGGTATTTATATGAGTGATAGTAAAAAATGTATTTCGAGCTGTTAATCAATTGGTCTTTAATAGGTCTTAAAAAAGAAATAGGTAGGTATATTATAAAGTAGTGTAGCAACTCTACTTGCCTGTAGCATGTTCTTGGATTTCGCCCTGTAAAACATTTTAAACTAGCCAATTCTGAAAACTGTATTTTTTTGTAAACGTTGGATAATTTGAAGTAAAATCCTATTGCACTCACAACAAGACCGCTTCGCATGTAGGTGCTAACGCTTCGGGGAACTCTGGCGTTGTCGTTACGAGAAATATGGTAGGTAACTACGACGTACCTCACATCGTAGTTAGGTAACTACGGATATTATGGACTACGACGTTATGGATAAATGTATAGATCAACAATTTTTTGGTACTGTGGCGACTTCCGTCAAGATTCCGTCAAGACACTCGTCAAAAAATGGCGCTACACGATTCTGAATCACGCTATAGAATTTTTCTACATCGCTGACATACACGAGTACCTATACGTAACTTCGACATGACGTAATTGGAACACAGCCGATACCCAGGCATGATCATCTCGCCTTATGGGTGGTCTCCCTTTGCCAAAGTACCATGTCTGTAACACATTAATGACCTACTGCAGGATGGAAAATGAGAAGGATGTAGGCCCTCAGTCTACCGTGCTGGCCTGGTGGAGCTTGATGGACTACAGATGCTTTTAAGAACATTATGGAGAATCCCGAGGCATGCCAGTTTCCTTCAACGTTAAATCGGGGATATTTAATTTGATAAAGCGCACATAACTTTTATGACAGTCATTTTTGCGTGCCACTGGGATTCGAATCCGGAACCGTAGAGTAAGAGGCCGGAGTCTATTCATTCTGTTAATAAATATTGATAGGTACGCTTACCTATAGCATATTATTATGAATATCTCACGTTTTCCATTCCAATGTATGTAACTAAAAGGAATAGTCTCATTCAAAGCTCATGTTATTTAAATTCTCTTTAAGTGGGAGTTAACTCCGTGCAATAAAGACAAGATTCCAGTAGAAAATGCTATAATATGAGCAAACCATAGCTTATTGTAGTACCTACATCATTGTAGCACATACCTAGTAATTCGTAAAGGTTATTAGTATGAAGCATTTTTAAGAATCTTTTAAACTTAAAAAGAAAGTTTTGAGAACTTTTTGAAACGATCACTCGTCTTGCAGTGGTCTGAGAACTAACAAATCAATTTAGCTTCGCTCATGCTTAGCTTGCACTGGTGGGCGGTTTAACTGGCGACGTCACGAGTGGTGGTCGCAGAGGGGCGTATCAAAGACGCCGCTGACCACGAGCGCTACATGTATAATGTAATGCGATATGCGCCGCCATTGCCGCCTGTTGGGACCAGCCATCGACTTTGGACCAGCTTAAAAACAAGGATTTTATAGCCATATAAATTTTAATCTTCGGAAGATTTCTACTTGTGATGATGTGCACATAGTAGTGTAGTCGGTAGAGTAAAGTAAGTAAAAGTAAAAATAAGAAACATAATGAAATGGTTATACTTACTTAGGCCCTGGTCAAAGACAGGTTTCAGAAACACTTTTTGGATGGTTAATACCTAGACAAAAATCAGATGAAACAATACGAGATATATGTAATATCGGTAGACAGTATAGGTAGTATCTGTAGGTACTTAGGTATAATCTTTATCCAGATATTTCCCCAGAATAATTTTAACGATCTTCTCTTAAAAACTACGAATTATTGTTATACAAAAAGGTATGGAAATTAAAAATCGTCACGGAAATAAAAAATCTCTTTCTTCCCATACAAGTGTTAGCTCACAACCTGTCTATTACTCATTCTGCCATGCTAAAAGCTATTTAGTCCTTGTTCATTTGTCTTTGACTGGGAAATTTGAAAATGTTTAAATCAAACGATCCCCTAGAACGATCCCTAGTGAAGGAGAGATGACACGAGACAGAGGGAATATTAAATGACTCAATTCTCCATAATCTGCGGAAAGGGGAACTTTATCGCAGAGAATTAGGCCTAGTGAACATTAGGCCTGTGGGAACTAAAATACATGAGCCGTATGTACTATTACAAGTACCTAATAATTATCTACTAAAGTTTTTTTCCTTTCACGAACGTTGATACGTTTTTTTTTTAGTTTTTTTAAATAGTTATTGAGTAGCAAAAGACCATCTGATGTTTAGTCCCATGGACGGCCGCATTCAACTTCAAATAGAGAAAAAACATCCTTTCTCAGAAGAATAATATCCTGTTTAACGACGGGTTATGAGGCTGGTTGTAAGCTAGGTTAGCTAGGTCCCTAGGCAAGCTACTATGGCTCTACTACCTATTACCCAGTTTATATTATTTTCAGATCTGTTCCTGTTGCGTGCCACTGGGATTCAGACAAGCCCAGACTAATAAACCTTAAATACTAAAATAGACGGACTTCTTAGCCGCTAAGCTCTACCATCTAGAGCTAAAGTTAAACCAGAAAAAACAATAAAATTTCGAAAAAACGAGGACTTCCAATCAGTTACCTCATAATATTTCAACAGAACCGCTTTAGATGATGCCGTTAGCTTTCAGTGTCAGTACAGAAGTGCAACGCTATCGGGCATCGAACCCACTATCGACAAGTTTACTATCAAGGTGCTTGGTGCACGAGCTAGGGCTGGCTTAAAAAATATTAACTCAAAAATAATTATAAACTTAAAAATGAGAAAAAAAATATGAAAAATTATTCGAGCACCAACAGACATTTATTTTTTTCGGTAATATTAGGTAATTATTCACTCATAAAACTTATTTTATTTTTATTTAAGTCACAGTCAAAAAATTAAATAGTTAAGGATTCCGATTTGTTTTATACTAATTAAAATCTAAATCTTAAATTCTTTAGTGAATAAACTATACTTTAAAGATTCTTACTTATAGATTCTTTAAATTGTTATGGAACTTTTTATTCCTGGTTTTTAAAAAATAAACATAAAGCGTGAAATAATTGTTAGACAAGTAGATTTTTGAGTAAGTAACTACTTTTTCGTTAAGTTCTATCTATCTGCTTAACTTAACTACGAGTACTTTACTATCTACTTTAGTAGTCTTTCATAAACTTACTAAGGAGATGTTTGCCTAAAGAAAGTGTCTTATAGTGTTGTGCACAATATTGTAGGTTACTTAGACACTATACTCCTTCTTATACAACCAACCCTATGTAACGGATATCCCACTTGAATGATATCTGTCCGAGCTTCTATCGATTCGCCATTTCCATGCCACTCCAGATTGCGATGTCTGTTAGCTGTTCTTGCGAAAAATAAACTCCTTCGCTGGTAAAGGCACAATACTTGAGATGAAAGAAGTGTATATATTATCCTCAACAACCTAATTTTGTTCATCGAGTCCTATTTATAATTATTTTATGTCCAATTATAATTTATATTTCTGAATTCCATCGCAAAACTTTGATCGCTCCATAAGGGAGTAAGATAAAGAAATCGATATCTTTCAAAATTAGCCTCATGTTGCAACAATTGAAATGGTGATAGTGATTGAGAACATTTATTATTTCCGAAAACGATTCTGGTTTTCTGCATTCTCTGACGAGTAGGTACATACAGGCCGTCAAATCTTTTTGGTTCCTCAATTGTTCTTTGGCAACCAAATAAATCTTGTATGATTCTGCTTCTGTGTTAAAAATTGCTTACCTATATATAGAAGGCGGAACATTAAACGTACCTATCTCAGTAAAATCATTTGCCATATTTGGAAATATGCTATATTTACGAGTATCTTGCTTTGTACCACTGCCCAAGAAATTGCCAAATCGCTGCCATTCAAACGAATTTAACCCCTAATTGCTTATGATAATTCATCGATTTACAAGAACATGTTCAGAATACATAAGGTGCAAATATGGAAAACCGCCATTTCGAAGGTGTTTCCTTGAAGCGCACACTTGTCTTTGTTTGTTCAACTGAGATGGCGCGGAGACGAAAAAACTCCGAAACCGGCTCGTGGACGATTTCGAAAATATTTGGTCTGATAAGCGTATGGTCTACAGAAATACAAAAGAATAGAAAAAATTAAAACTAAATGGTAGTATAGAGTCAGTCTTTGTCTCACGCATGAGAAGCCCGCCGTGAAACTGTATTTTTCATGTCTTTTGGCCCGAAATACTCTATTTGAGGCAACTGGTAGGTATTAGTTCATAAGTAGCAGTAGCAGTGATGACCACATACTACTTTAGATAGAATTTTCATCCTATAACACGACCTGTGTTGCAGAGACTACTTAATATCTAGCAACATGCATTACCGTTTGCTACTCATTTATTACACGGCAGGGTTGTGTCTCCTCTCACATTGGGAAGCATGTAGGCCTTAGTCCACCAAACTGGCCTAGCACGGGTTGATGGACTTCACACGCTTTTGCCATGCACTTGCACATGCATTTTCCTTCACCGTTAGAGCAAATGGTATTTAATTTTATAAAACGCACATAACTGTTTGGGATTCGAATGCCTTTTAGAACATTTTTTGTGAACTTCCACACGTGTACCACGATGTCTTCATCCGCAAAGAAAGTTATTGGTGTATGCCACTAGGATCCGAATTGTCTCAAAAAAATTACCAATTTTAAATTACAGTTAAAGTGTCCCTCAACCACATTCCTTATTAATTTTACATCTATTGTGTGTCATCTTGATTCTGCTGACGATACTTCAGAGGGAAGACGGCGACGGGCAACAGCGCGGAACGCCTCGCGATGAGGCCGGCATTGCGACGCGTTTTGTACATACAGAAATTATATGTATATCTTTATGTATACGTGACTATGTACCCGTGAGGTCGGCCCGATGTTGAATGCCTTGGTCTCCATAATTCGGAAGGTTTGTTTAGTGTTTACACATTAAATGGCTTAAATGAATTGAACTTGAAAGTCCATGATGGTTCCTTTTACGTGAATCGTGGCGACAAATGAATTTTGTAATTTGCTTTTATAACATTTTTTTAATGCAATCTTTTTCCCGGCGATCATAGTCCAATAAAAGGCTAAAAGCGCAAAGTTAAAGCTTTACGGCTTGATAGACTTTAGCTTGAAAGATGATGTTAGATTCTCCTTAATTATGAGAGTATCAAATAGGAATATAAAATTTTATAAAAAGTTTTTTAAACATTTTAATGAATTTACGGCTCCCCTCACGTATTATGTATAATTATGTTTCCCTCGCAGACACCCATCGTAACCTAGCTGTGACAGGAGCTCATGATTAAGTCTATCTGGAAGCATATGCGTGAGGTGAGCCGTAAAATCTATTTTACGTAGTCTGAGTTCTATTTGCATTTTTCAATTTTTCATGCTAGTTTTGAAGCGTTATATTCGTATACGCATACGCAGGTACCAACGTCCCAAGAATATAACACGGTCCCATTATCACCTAGCAGCGTCCCGTGTTATCAGTTCTCATTAGATAAGCGCGGCGACATCCCGGAACCGACGCGCAAACACGCTTATCTGGGAAGCGAGGACTTTGAAAATAAGGTAAGAAATAGAGCCTTTGTTGTAAAATTTAATAGAGTAGAGACGTTTCGTTTTATATTCAAAATTAATTTTGCTAAAAGTCAGTGTTTTTAAATTAAGGTAGAGCCATAGTTAATAAATAAAAAATTATTAAAAGAAAACAAAAAACCCGACTGCGTGAAGAACAAGAAAGCTAAAAATAATAAATAAATATTTTT
>DWIY01000524.1:0-12808 GCA_018248615.1 Erynnis brizo brizo
AAGTCGGATAAAAAACTAGGTTACAAGGGGCGGACTTACTGATTTGCGACATTCTCTCCCAAATTTTTTACGTAGTAAAATATTGTTACAATTAAAAGTCCAATTCTTATGACCGTTGAGCAAAATCTAAGTATCGAAGCCTGCGAATAAAGTAACTTCGTCTTTTTCTTTTTCCTCTGTACTGTTCAGTTTATCTGCACTATTATTATTGAAAAAATAAAGATTGATCAAACCTATTCGATGCACATTGCGCAAATACCGTATTGCAAACGTCGGTGCGTCGAAACGTCCATATCATTTTCTGCTTGACGGAGCCTAGATGCTTTAGGAACGCGTATTAATCTGAGAATACTAAGAGTGGTTTATAACGATGGTTATTTATAGCTGAGAGCATTTCAGAATTTATTGTACCGACAGATTTAATTTCATCCACGAAGCAAATTGTGTGACTGTAAAGATATTTCATCTCGTGTTTCCAATATTTCATTTCTAGAATTTCATTGCAGGGAGTTAAATCAGTTTTATTTATCTCATAAAATATCATTTTTTTACCACTGTATATAGCCTTCAACTTACTCGTAGATTTATAGATCTCAAGATAGTTAACGTTGAAATTTTTAATCAAAGGCTTCTTGAACTCAAATAGAGAAGCCAGTTGTACTAGTTTCTAAAACAAGAAAAACTTGCCGTCGATTCAAAGGATCCTTAATTTAATACAGCTCATTATAAATTAGCAAACATTAAAGTGTTTAATGACCGGCCACATCTTTATTCATGTATAAAGCAATCTTTTGTTTGCCTTTCAAAATACTTTGTATCGTTTTGTTGCTATTTGTTAGATTGTCACCGTTTGAGATAAAACTTGCTCAGGCTCACTTAAGGTGAAAGTTTCTTGCAGAACGATAACTAAATCTTTTAACAGTAAAATTTAAACTTGTGTAAGGTAAATAAATAAAACATAAAATTAAACATGTCAATCGTCATTAAAATTCGTAAACTTATTAACCTCGATCGTTAAAGGAGTGAAAATTCATGTAACGGTGCTTTATGCATATGTTCATTCTTAACAATGCGCTGGCACTTGCTCCGGTGGTCGCGTTCTCGTCACCATTACTTATTTCTTTGTCTGTTTCAAAGTTTTGTCCTAGTACATGTATTATGTTATAGACACCATATTACTCATGTCCTGTCGTCGTAAGTAATGTGCAGTCGTATTGTTTTACAGTCCGATCTACGCCTTTATCCATCGTGAGAAGTCCACTTTCAAATGTCACAAGTGAAACTTTGTCTTTGTCAAAATTGCAATCGGTCAACGAATGATTTCTGTTTTAATTCCTGCGTAGGCAGACATTTAATAAGTTAATAACAGCGAGAAGTAAAAGCTTCAATTAATTCAGTAAACCGACTCTAATGTACAGATAAACAGTTGAAGTGATTGATTGATAAGAAACATAATACCATTAAAAGTTGGAAATAAATTAGAAATACTGGTTGCTTCGCGGATCAGATTTCGTGAATAAAATATTGCACTAAAATATTTTAGCATGTTCGAAAAAGATTCTCATGTAAAATTGACAAAGTAAAGCAGTGATCTTTTCTTTCAAACTTAACATTACTTCCGCTATTGGATCTTGTTATGGGGGTTATGTATAACACAATAGTGTACGAGTACAATGAAGTATTTTAGACAGCATCATCAACATGATCAACATCTTAAATATTACCGAGAAAACATACCAGTCTTCTTTGTTATTTCTATTCGCTGCAAAATTATAGGTCGAACAGAAAGTGAAATTGATCCTGATGAATTTAATAAACCTAGGGTATTGTTTTCTACATACGCATTTAATAAATGCATAATATGAACCACACGACCAATGTTTCAAAAATGGCAAGCTCGATTTATAAATTGGTCATGCATTATACATAATACGGTGTCAATATAGACAGATGGTGCTGCACTAACTGTGTCACGGTCGGTATTCAGAGACAAGTGGAATTTACCAGCAGTTACATCGAGGACGTTGGCAAGCAAGAAAGGGGTAGGAGAAACGTATGACTAATGAGATGCTTGACAAACTAGGCATCTCTTTTACTAACGACAATGGTTTAATGAATTCAAAGCTTACCCATGTATGTTTTTTGGGATAGTCCGTCTAGTTTCTGACCCATCCGAGTCCTTAATCATGAGTCGTCGCAGCTAGGTCACGTCTTTGGTTACAATATTGTTTTTGTTGTATTTCAACATTGTTTTAAACTTTGGATCGCGGTCGTTCACTGGATTTGGTAGCGTTCCTAGTGCCTATTTACGGCAACTCCAAAGACAATATACCGGCCTCCTTTCTATGAATCAAAATTTAAAAATCTATTTCACTACAAACTTCGAAATTGTCACTCGTAACTCTTCAATTGAACTCCATAAATTAAGTACACATCGTTAGAAAGTACCTCAAAATAAGCATTCCTGACGTTTATTGTGTGTCCAATCCAAAGCCTATTGTTTAAGCCCGTCTTGTCTGAGTTATCCTATTAGAGATCCGTCGAGTTTCCGACACGTCACGTCATAATTCTTAAGGCTTCACTTATTGTAACAGCTTACTAACGGATTAGGGCTAATTCGTTTTTTGAAGGGATTCTTTGTTTAAATATTAAATCTGTGTCACGCTTGTCTTGTTACCCTATATTATGTATAGTGAAGCGGCTCCTATTTCAACGAATGGAACTATATCAACAATAATGAGTTCATCTGAACATTTTATTAAATTATCTTGAGACTAAATAATCACTTTACAATAATTCCCAATATGTCTGCTGGGTGCAGCGATTTTCCCACCAATTTTTTCACCAAAATCTCATTTGCCTTTACACAAATTATGCCAAAATCTTTTCGCAGTACCATTTAAGCAGAATAAAATATATGGTACGTAATTGTGAAGATCGCGTGCACTCAATGAAGACGCTCTGGTTGCGTCGAGTGCAATTTGTGTTGTTGCCAAACAACTGAAACAATCATTGTTAATGTGACACGCCCACTTGATGAGCTTTGGTAAATGGATGAAGAGTATGACTTAACGAGTGTTATTAGAATGGACGTAATAAGTTGATGTCGATGGGTACGAAGGTTATATGTGATACTTAAAGGAAAGGTATTCTAAAGATGCTTATCTACTGCTTCCAATCATTTCTGCTTTAAAGGCTTACATAAGGCTTTTGCGAGCGATTACCGTTGAAGGATTTTGCGATTATAGAAAGAAAAATGCTTGTACAAATTTGCATCTTTTCTATTGGAACTGTTAAGAAATCTTTCTTTATCAATTCCCATTTCATTCAGAGAGGCAAATCCTTCTCGTCCTTTCAGCCCTTTGTAGTCCACTGCTGTACATGGGCCTCCCCTAATCGATGCCACTCCACCCGGTCCTGGATCTCTGAATCCAACGGAGGGGCAAATGCGACTCGTGAACAATAATAAGTATAATAACACACAAATGGGTAAATAGGAATAACTCTTTCATCGATTTGCAACGAGACTTTTCTCTGTAAGCAGTTGTCCACGTTGTCCATTTGGCCGGAACTCGGGGAGTTTTTTCCCTGTCAATTGGCTCTACAAATATGCTCATTTATCTTCGTTCAAAAACTTCTTTGCAAACCCTAAACTGAGTTGAGTAAGCTATCAATTACCTCCGTTTTAGAAGTTCTTTGCTTTAGACAAACGTTGAATCGAGCTGACTATCGTAACTAGTCCTGCCCTATGTCCCCCAGTGCGTGCAGTGTGCAATCGAGAGGTTGCATATTGCGTGTCGTGTTATATCTCGTGTAATTTCCTGCTCAGTATCTGAGATACATCGCTGGACGATTTGCGCAAGTTCGCGTGCTCTCTAGCGTAAACCTCGTTACGTTTGAAATGGGGTAACGATGACGTCACTTTGGATGCAAGTCACTGCATCTACCTACCATTTTAAGTACCTAAGTAGGCACTGGAACAGCATTGTGGAGTATATTGATCTTCTTCCCTTGTTTTGAGGGTCCTAACAGCGAGATATGTCAAGAAATCATAGCAATGTAGAGATATCGCTACCACACGCCTTATAGTTGATGAAACTACAAAAGTAATTATACTTATTATGGTTTGTCAATGTCATTGTCTTGGAAAGGATAGTAAGAAAACAGGGATTTATTCATCGTGACAAATCCCCTGACTAACAAAGGTTTGACAAGTGATGTTTGAACGACAAATAAATAAGTTTATAACCCCCGGTGGAATTAAACGTGTTCCAAAAGATGAGACAACGTCGATAAACTTTCGGATAAGCAATTGGTTCTTACCAGATTCTATGTATTCATTCCCCTTTTATAGATAAATTTATTCTTGCTCAGATAGTGGACGTATATTTCAGTGCTTTCATCATTTGAGTTGATCCTCACCAGAAGCAGAAAAGGGTCATTCGATCCTTTTATCATAAGACAAATTTATTCTCGCCTAGATATTGGACATGATACTGAAATAGTTCAGTAGCATCACATTATTATCTAAACAAAATGTATGCTTAATTTCGTAACAAGCATTTTTCTTTCCAAGTTTACCGTAACTAAATAAGAAATGAGGCTACAGAGAGTTACGCTCAGGAATGTAAGAAACACGTGACTGTGACTACGAACCCATTTCTTCATCAAGGCTAATAAGAATGGACTAGTCATTCTTACGTCTGGATCTAGATTCTTCTCGTAATTGGCTATTTACAATAGGTACATTTGACGAGTGCTCTTTTGAAACACTATCTTTGTGTTCATAGAGTAGATATTGAAGATCTAATACAGTAGATTATGCTTGTTCTGTTTCGATATTTCCTGAAGTTAAATCTGTGACATCGCAGTTGTAGTTGGTATTTTAATCGAAAATTACTGTATTATACCTACTTGTTTTTGAATAACTTAAATTTAAATTAAAAAGCGATTGCAATAAAATCTGAGCCTTTCTTATTTCCATAAAATCTTTACCGGAACATTAAGTGAGAAATCACTAAAGATATCGAGATGTTGCGCAATTCGAATTCTCGGGATGCGATAGCCCTCAATAAACGAGTCGTAAAACTTATATTTCCCATCGGATTGCCTAAAGATCTCGCATTGTTTGGAGAAAGTACAATAAACATAAAATATCAGAGTGACGTATGTAACCTACGGATACGTAGCACATGTGGTTAAGAGTTCAAGACAAATAATAGTTAACAAGCAAGCCGGGGTCAATTCAACGATGAAAGCTGCGATACTGCGGTCTGCGCTAACGAGACGTGAAAACAATAAATTTACAGCTGATAGACTTGATTAGGACCGGATTATAAGGGCTATCGCCAACACGTTCAAGAACAGGCAGATAGTTCGTTCAATCATTTCTGATGCTAATCTGAAAATTTATCTGAACACGTAAGGGAAACTTTAATTAAATTTGTGTTTGATTGAAACCGAAAAACAATCTCTATGAAAGATAACAAAACACAAGAAAGAAAGGTTACTCAGAAGTGGAAATTACAATAATTCCATTCCAAGAATAGAAACCTAATTACCGATCTTTACAAAAACTAAACAGAATGAGAGACGTGAGACAATGACGCAGAGTAACATTTAGAGATTTTTTCGTGAATTTCCAATGAACAGTATCGTTGGATGCAAGTCGCTGATGTAACTGCAACAAACAACGCTCCGAGGAAAAAGAATCGTGCATTCGAGCACGCTCAGACCAAGGACGATCACGCGACGCCGCAGCCGTGTTATTACTGGACTGAAAAGCTTATTAAAATAATGGGCTGATAGCTGGATGGAATTAGAGATTGTATTGAGGAATGCCAACATTCTCGTTCGCAGAGCCAGGTGCTAGGACCTCCATAAGCAGCAGCAGGAGCCTATTTACGCAAATTATCTGCTTATCTTCGTGTGCCCTTAGGAATGCGCCTCTGCACACCGGCTCAGCAAAGCGAGAATGCAATATGCACGAACATACAAACTTATCATTTTTTTAAAGATAACAATGGTTCTCGAATTTTTAAAGCCAGCTCGAGTGCTAATAAAGTGAATTCGATAGCTAAGTATTATGTGGAACTATCGAGAAGATAACATTATTAAAGGCAGAATCGGAGTACTCGATGGTGATAAGATAGTGCCGATAAATCGATAGCCGGTTGTTTCGGCGTGGGCGAACAAAGCGTACTTAATGGACAAAAGCGTGAAATGAACACCGGGTCGGCATAAAGAGACAAACCCTAACCACAAGTTGGCGGTAAACGGACACGTATCAGATTACTATAAAATAAAAAGACCGTAAATACACACTCCGATACACAAGCGGAACGAATCTGAGGTCGTTGTGACGAAATCAACTGAATAAATATTTGAATATATACAATATGCATGCATTATTATTGAATTAACGACCATGAAGAAGTGGATACAAGTGGAATAAATTGTAGCATAGACGGGTAATAGCTGCAAAAGTATGCCTTTATTGACAATACTTATCACAGTAAAGATGATGACGGTCGATACATTGATGGCTATTGAATTTCGTATTCTATTGTGCTATGTACGCACCAAGTCATTAGACGACTTTCATCTTATCTTTTCCTGGGTGTTTATTAGTTGTGGTCGACAGAACAATGGGCTAAGAATCAACAGTCGCTTGATCCGTTGATTGAACGCCTACACCAGGCACGGCGAAAGTGATCCGTCATCTGACTGTCACGTTATTTAAATATCCGGCCACTGTATTACACTGTGCTCTTGCATCTGCTGTTATTACTTTTCCATTACAAAGTCCATCTATGGTATTGCATTTAAATTGACTGGGATACTTAACATACTATACTACTGTAGTGCTGTAGTGTGATATTACTTTCTTCGTCGGGCTTAAGTACATACTGAGTAGCTCATGCACGGATGACTAATTTTCTTTGTCCCTTTGTGTTTATCAAAGGAAACATCAAGAGTGTTGTTGTTAAGATACGTTTATTAACTGGTTGATGCACGAAACTATTAAGCTAATTTAAAATTGTCGGTATCACTTTAAAGCAATTGAGTTTTTTTATTCGTAACGAAATTTATGCAGCGATCTGAAGCGTATAATAACTCTCATCAATAAAAATAGTGGTATGCGTTGCGTTAATAATAGCCACTGAGGTATCTATATCAGATGCATACGTTACAGTCGTGAAACTGCAAGACCATTTATGGTAGATCATCACGTGTGATAGTTCGAACAATACCGACCTTGATGTAACACAACAACACGAAGGAAGAGTCTCTCGCAATGTTAGAAACACAATCATAGACTGAAATAATAATACCGAGGCATTGGCCAATCAACAGTACGATGAGGACGTTGTAATAATTAATCATAGAATCATTAAGAATATCATTTTTTAAATTCATTTTTAGCTTTTGACTCTATAATGAATTCATTAAAGAATTAGAATTTGGAGGCCATCGCTATAAAGACATTATTTTCCGATTGCATTTATAAATGCAGTATTAAAATGTTTGGAAATATTAATTAATTTGCGTATTCATATTCGACTTTATGATCTCTTGATACTTTTGCGTCATTATGAAACATTGAGAATGTTTACGAAACAGTAAATAACTTTAATTCAGAATACGGAATTGCACTTGTACACTTAGCTGCACTTGTAGTTTCTCTTAATATTTCGAATTAAATTCCGGCGGCAAAAGGAAAGGGCCAAAGGCGGTGCTATAATTTTAACGACGTCATATTTCTGCACGGTCGTTAACGCAACAGGAACCGGTGGAGTATTGGATAAGACGATAATATAAATATTCGAAGGTGTTACCAAATAATCAGAGCCATCTGGTGAGCCCGGGCCGCTGGCAGATGACATGCTACTTTCTCTCGGATGCTTGGTACCCGGACGTACTGCTTTTTGCATTGTTTTTGTTAATGCGATATTATTATTATCGTCATATGAAATTGAAAGTTAATGTACTATACGCGTTGGTGAAAAATCGAAAGCAAATCGTTCAGCAGCTTGAATCGCTTTAATATTTAGGTTGCATTGCCTTATTGGTGTTCGCTTTCGTTTTTTTTTTGCTTTTTAAAAAGCCGATTATGTCTAAGATCGTAATGTAATCGTATCGAGAGCGAGTTTATTTTATTGACCCCTTGGGTCTTTTTGTTTATCAGCTCGTAACAATTAAACATTAACACCTACACTATTACGAATTACGTGATAGGATGTCAGTATTTTGAAATTTGATTGTTTGGGGTCACTCAATATCGAATTCCTACAATTACGCAACCACAACTGAGTCTCTTCTAAAAGTAAAGTGAACCTTATTGTAAGATTTGATAACTTATTGTTATTTCATAATTGATTGACTGTGATTTTTGAATTCGAAACAACTTTTGGATAGATCTGCAAACACAAATGAGTCTCTTCTAAAGGTAAAATTAACCTTATTGTCAGATAGCTTATTGTTATTTCGTCACTCTGTGATTTTTGAATTCGAAACGTCTTTTGGATAGATCCTAGGAACAGATACTACATTAATATGAACTCACCCTCTCGCAAGGCGGCGGCGGCGCGTCCACTTCCGTATAAATGCACAGAGTAGACTTCCTCGACAGCGAGTCGCTGGCGAGGCTGCTGGAGCTGGAGCCCGTCGAGAACTTCATCTTGACGCTTCATCCAGCGCTCCAAGTCGCAGGTCTTCACTTATCAGGTAACTTCCAGCTGCACTTCCATGTGGTGTTTCCGGCACATCACACAAGTGAGAGTCACCTGATGATCCCCTCTCTTTCTCTCTTCAGCTCCTCCTCAGCCTCCAGTTTCGTCAGGCCGCAGGTGAGCCGTTTGCGTAAGTGACAGTCAATAGGAAAGTGTTCAAAGTCAGCCGCAGATTCCCAAGGTCTTTTCCGTGGTCAAAACGCAATCGGAATCGCCAATTGCTCGAGCCTGCAACAAGATAATAAATTATTCGTCAACTCATCCATATCCGCAGAAAGCGAACGTCGGCGCTCAGGTTAATGAATTATTAAGAAACGTGTTGCTTCAGTATTGGCGAGTAATTAAAGAATCGAAGAGATAGTCCGGTATCACCGGCAAGTTAAGAGAGCCTTGATTGATGCAATTAAGAGAATAAGACTAAAAGCATAAAGTAAAATAAACAACATTAAACATGTTGAAACGCTGCTAGAACTTAGTAATTTAGATAAGGCGATTGATACGCCGATAGATGGATCGATCCCATTAAGTTAAGATTGAATAAGCGATAGCGAGTGTTGTATGCAATTTTTTATGTTGGATTGCAGTGAGAAGTGAGGTCTACTCAAACAATGTTCATTGTAACCGTCAGATAACGAGGGCACAATGTTACGAAGGTGATGGAAGCTGAATGTGAATTAACTTATTCATGGCTCAATTCTTATCGTCAAGGTCATGTTAATCTAAATATCAAACAAAATTTTACACGTACGAGGAATTTGACTCAATTAAGTGTCGTAATTAAAGATCGAAGCGATCTAGATACAAAATAAAGAAATAAATCAAAGCGTTTCGTAAAAAATTAAACAGCTGCGTTGACAAAGGTTAAGTGAAACTTAAGAAATGTCTATAAAAACATTGTATCTCGCAACTCAACACTGATGTCCAAATCGCGTGAAGCTGTAACCTATCTGTATGAGGAGCTCTTGAGTTGTTTTATCAAAATTTAGTAACTTTTATCAGCGACGCAGGAATTTGTCAGACTCTACATTATCTCAAAAGCGACATTTAGGTATTCTTCTTATGACACGTGGAAGTATTACAACCTTAAAATATAAATATTTACTTATAACGAATAAGAGCTAAGTAAAGTGTAAATAAACTGATTCCCTTTCGCGCGCAGCGGTAGAGCGCGATGTCCATACATAGTAGAATATACCGTAAAACACCATTTTCGAAACTTAACTGTATATAAGGTATTTCACTTGCGGCTTTGCATTGTGACTAAGTAACGTGATTTGGAGCGTAGTGCTCGCCTTACGCAATGTTGAACCTCTAGCAGAGGCGTTAGAGAACCGAGACACATAAACAATGTTGAAGTGTCGTGTGCTAGTGCGATAACAACAACAGTTACGCAACCGCTCTGAAGCCTCCGATGTATCACCGCTACCGTCCGATGACCAACTATTACCTAATGGTAGCAACACAAAAAATTACACTCATTGTCGTTAGACCTGAAGAGATAAAGAGAAATTGACTACCACTCTCCGCTTCGAATCAAACGAATCTGAATAAATCACTTATTAAATTGGAAACTAATCTGTGATGATTAGTACTTTATGTAACAATAGATCGCTCGAAAAGATAAATGGCGTGGAAAGTGGTGAAAAGCCTATCAGTATTTACAACGGAATTCTTATTAAAAACTCAATTTATAACCAGCCATAGCTTTCTAATATACGAAATGGCAGATAAATAATTTTATTTCAAGCACGTAACAACTGCATCGTAAAGATATAAATAAGAATATGATTGTGGATACAAGTAAGAAAGTTAAAGACTAAATGCGTTTAGAATTAAGTAATCTACAAAACAAACGCGAAACTAGGAATGTCCTTCTGGCAACAAAAACAAAGAGTAGGTAGCTACAACAAGGCGTATGAGAAAACACAGTTGCGACATCAATTAAACCCCAGAGCTCGTTAAGGGCTTGTACAATGCTCAACAATGGTTAACGAACTCGGCGATATCATAGAAATACACACATTTATACAAACGTTGAAAACAAGAATCAGAAATGAAGAACACAATCGGAGAGACGATCTTGTACTTGAATAGCTTACCAAATATAATTGAAGGAGTTTGAGACAATATAACGTGGTTAATGGATCCAGTTGTATGGTAATTAAAGGGAAATTAGTTGAACTGTTATAAACATTAAACACGCTTAAGAAAAATATATCGAAAACAACACGCTGCACCAAATATAGATGCATGAAGCACGACTGATTGTTCCTTAATGACTAGTTTCTATAAATATGATAAAATCCCACTTTTCTTTCAGGAAAACCTGTCTGGCACGCAAACCCGGTGTGAATCTATGATTAGTGACTAGTAAGGCGGATCGACGTAGGAAATGCGAAAGAACACATTGACCGACTGTCGGACTGTAGGCACAAGTGATTACGTGAATATGAATATTGAATGACTTACAATTAAAAAGGAATAACTTAAAATAAAAAGGAATTTAAACATTCGTACTCAACCAGTTTTGTGTGCACGAATTGAGGTCTTACAAAAAAACCGCAAGAAAAATTAATTAAATATCAATGAATAAGGACTCTTAAATCATCAACTAACACCTAAAATTTTAAAGCCCTATTAAGTAGGCGTAGGATTTTAGACATAATACAAACAAATACAGAACTGTGAAACAAAAACGTCTTTCTCTTATTTTTTTAAGATGAATGAAACTGCAGTCCTTCAATGAGTGAATTTATGAACGAATTCTGTCTACCTAGCTCGGTCTATAGCTATAGAAAGGTTGAGCTAAGTATCTAAACATACATATCCATATGCAAATGGGAATGAGTGCGCTTCCTCGATTGTAACATGAAGCTGCTGGTCCACCTTGCCGTGGCTCCCCAAGCGAAGCGAAGACCGTGCCCAATCAGCTGGAACAGCACGCACAATCAGCAATTAATAGCATCGGGACACGCGAACGGCGATATATCGAACGAAATTTGTACTAACGGTTTGTCTCCTAACGGAATTTAATTACTCGCAGACAACTTTGAAACCGATGAGAACGAAATTTTAAGCGAAATCCCATTTAAAAACCACCAGCCTGTTTATGATGGAACAGATAACGCAAAGAGGGTAATAATTTACAACATAAAGATCGACGTTAAGAAACGCGCGGAATACTTACCATTAAAATATTTAATGTTACTTACGTAGAAATTTTCATAAGAGCAGCCATTAGCGAGACTAAAAATAAAGCCACGTCATCGCTGATAAGACGCGCAACGCTTATAAAGCGATCATAAAACGGACGTTACATAAAGTGAGAAATGGAATAAGAAGTTAAGAAAGAAAATCTGAAATGTTTAACATTCCTGTCAGGTATACGTCTTATCCATAAAAATATCCCCAGTCACAATTCTGCTGGAAAAAATTTCGTTAGAGATGAGCAGTACCTTTGTACCAACCTCTTGTAAAATATAATTGTTAAATAAATTCCTCAAATTTTGACGACCTTCATCACATGACACCATCGAGTATCTGAAGCATCACGACCAAAACAAGGCAAGCAAGCAATTTCATGGATAAGTTAATTCTACGTCTTCTTGGAATCATCTCGAGCTGATTGTTTTTTTATTGTGAGTTTTCGGTGAAGCGTGTCATAGCGCCGTTGGAGCTACGTGATATCGTTATCCATCCTAAAGCTCCAAGTTCAACGACCAAGCTCTCTGAGGTCAGGTGCGAAATAAAAAAGTGGGCAGTCGTTTCCGCAATATCTAATTTTGGGTCGTAAACATTAATTGCGCTTATTAAAGTGGTTCGCTTCGGTGTGTGATCATCGGTAAGAGGACGGGATGTCTTAAAATAAGTTTCAATATCAGTAATTAATTTCGTTGTCTGTTCATCAATCTTGTCTCCTTGTATTGAAATCTGTTTTAAATTAAATTATTTCTTTCGTTTTTATCGAGGCTAGTAAAGTTATCTTCCTTTCTTCTTTTCACCTGCTTTGTATTTATTTGTTTGTGTAAGCATAATTAACGTGTTTATTACAATTTCAATGTATTTACATGCTTAAT